>VDFB02255242.1:0-185174 GCA_007258455.2 Sequoia sempervirens
CGGCCAGCAACAATGAAGAAATTGTCTTTGAATGAACACTTTCCTTGCTGTCTTGTTCTTTGCTCACAAGCAATCAACCTCTCTTTCAAAAAATGGCAATAAATTGAAAAATTTGAATAAAAAATCAACCTCTATGATTCTTGGATGAAACAACTTGTAAATCCACTAGGAAAGATCTTTCACTTTCGAAATGGATCTTTTTTGTGAAGGTTCTTATCCTCACAAAACTTTGAAAGAATGCTGTTCAACCTGCAATATCCCTTCATCAAAATTCTCAAGCATAAGTTGCAAATGAGCTCCAAAAACACTTTTATTGCCCTTCTCAATTCCCACGCCTAGCTTTGGGAATTTAATATTTATTTTATTTAATAAAAACCCTTTATGTCTGCCATCCAGGTGTCCCCCTTTTAAAACAACTTAATTTTACTTTTTGAAATGTCCCCTTTTGTTGACTTATGTACCCTGGATGCCACTTTATAAAGTCACTTAAAATAATTTAAAATAACGTTAAGTTAAATGTTTAATTTAACTTATAACATTAACGTTATTTGAAATAATTCCTCGGACCATTAAATATCACAAAATAATCATTAAATGCAAAATCTGATCATGCCAAGGGAAAACCAATGTGGAAGGGCCAAGTCGGTGTTGAGGAAGTGATTTACTAAAAATAGTAAAATTGGGTCAAGTGCCCGAAAACACTCTAGAAAGTGCCAGAAGGAATCTCCTGCAGCCCTTAACTCACTGCAACACACAAAATATGCTAAATGGTTGAACAACATATTCTCCGAGATCTGTGAAGTCTCCTAACCAAACCACATTAGCCTATATGAACCCGAAGAATAGGCTAATTGTCTCCAACGGTCAACTACTTAGGAAGGGGACATTACAGTTATCCTATCACATGCTGTAGCTAATACACTTTTGGGTTACTCATGGGCACAATCAACTTAGGTTATCTAGTTTTCAAGCCACATGGGTGCAATTAGCCTAGAGATAGAAGTGATAGGAAAAAGTTGAACAACTTTATTCTGCAAATTTCATCACTTAGAGGTAATGTTGAGTTTTCAATTAATACAAAAAATGGTGGTGAACTCACAAATATTATCATTCAGAAGTAATGTTGAGTTTTCAATCAACACAAAAAATGGTGGCGAAAAGTTTCATAGCAAAAGAGTGTGGTATTCTATCAAAATGGGATATAGCATTGTGGACAACCGAGTTGACTTGAGAAAACAAACTCACGTCTTTACCTAATCAATAGCATGCTTTTTGAAAATTCTAAAAGTTTAGAAGGAAAGAAGCTATCACTCTAGGAAAACCTTTTGTGGGAGATTGGAGCTTTGTATCAAGCAAATGAGACACAACAATCGATTGCCCAATGCGCAATATAAATGTTGATTTTACCTCTACCTTGTGGATTAAGGGAGGGATGTGACACTATTGTACATAATCCAAGGTTTAGTAGGATAATATTTTATATTTCCTATATATCCTAGAAGTTGAATAGTCATCTAGAAGATGAACTGAACAATCATTTCATTTTTGATAAATATGCACATTGTATTTCATTTTAATCAATGGATGAATGGTTAAGTGTTTCATTGAATATCTTGCTTCTTGTCTAATTCCTGATCATTTTTGCATTTACATTCCTGGGCCTCATTGAAAATTGTTTGAAACCAAAATGACAAGATAGGTGACAGGTTTGAAGATTCCTTAAAAGATTTGGTTTTGTGTGGGCAACCGAGTTGACTTGAGAAAACAAACTCACGTCTTTACCTAATCAATACTGCCATTCTAATTATTCACTTGGAATGCTCTAAAAATGAAATGTCAATTTATTGAAAGTAAGTTTTAGGATGAACATCCTGAACAATATCTTTGGACGGATCACAATTAGGCTTCAGTTTGAAAAGAAAACCCTTAATTTATTAGTTTAGATTGTATCAAACCCTTTATCATCTTGCATGTTACATTAGAGCACTTGAATGTTCTATCTGTTTTGTTATTTGGGGGATAAGAAAACCCTTTTGGATGTTCGGTGTAAATTTGTGTAGGAAGATGAAACACTCTCTAAGCCAAATGATTGGATTGGAGGAAAAAAACCCTCTTGTCCATTTGAGGCGATTTCATCTAGGGATCATATAAGTGCTGAAAGATTGAAGGCATTATCCAAATATAGTTTGATTTTGAAGATTTTATTTTTCCAGTTGTGTTGAAGTTTGCAGACAAGTTCTATATTTTAAGTTGGAAGGATTCATTATTGATTTTTTATAGTCTAAATTACATTTGCTGCTGGGCAGCAAAAATTAATCACTGCCATTTTAAGACCAGCCATACCTGTTTACAGCTAGCTGTACATATTTGATAAGCCATTGTTTGATTTTCTAAGGCTGCCATACACCTTTATTAGCTGCCGTACCAGTCCAAATTTCAGATTGTACCCTCTACAAACTACTGTGCCTAATTAATAGCTGCGGCTCGTTTTATATCTGCCGTACCATCGGCCTGCCGTACTATATTTTCTTATATCAATCGCAGTGCTTTGGGTGCCATATAGAATTGGAAAGAGCCTGTACCTTCCTTAAAGGTTGCTGCATCTTCTATTATAGAGGTCTACGTGCCTCATGGTAATTTATGCCACATCATTTTTGAAGGTATCATGGTGTGATTAGGAAGTCTTTTCTGCAATTGCTGTACAATCTTTTCGACCAGTGGCTGTACAGCTGCTTCAGGTTCTGATTGCAGCCCTTTATTTCCTGTTTGTGTAGTTTCAAATATTGTTGAATATTTCTTTATGCTGCAATAATGATAATAATTTATATGCCAAGATCCAGTAATTGTTATCAGAGTTAGCTATTGTACAGTACTTGGTATTTATAATTTTAAACAGTTTGTATTAATCAGAAAACATAAAAATTTGCTTATTTTATGAGAATATCAGAAAGTGACATTGCAGGGCATCCCCATAACATATGTTTGCTCAGTCCCTCTTATGAAATAATTTGCAAAAAATGACTTAATAAAATTACCTTTAAAGCCCAAAGAAGCCTAACCTAAAACATAATGTGATCGTTGGCATATGTGAAAAACTCTTTCAGTTTATTTTTTCTGTATAACTATGTAATGTTGACATTGCTGCTAGTAACTTTTTACACTCAAGACTATTGATATTGTGATCTAGCTTTTTAAGTTTAAGATTTGGTATCACCATGTGACAATTGGTCCCAGGTTGAAATGCTGTGAAAGTATTTGGCAGTTCAAACATGTTATTTGACAAAAAAGGGACCAACTTCTCTTCTCAAGGTGGGATGAAGTTACTGAAATGTGTCTTTCAAGTAATGGTTGCCAGCTTAAGTTAAGCTTGAGTATAGCTAACATTGAATGATGTTGACTGGAAGTCATCTATGACGCCTTACTCTGCTACAGCTGCATATATATAACATTGTATTGCATATTAGTCACAAGGGGATTTTCTTTCACATTAATATAATGTTATATGTCTTATAGGACCATCCATCTCAGCCTGCTCTAGTGATAGTATTTTTTGGATCCAATGATGCTGCCTGTCCACTTCGTAGTGGAAAGGGCCAACATGTGCCACTTCAAGAGTACAAAGCAAACCTTCGACAAATTTGTGCACATATCAAGGTCGGTATTGATTTTGAGTAATTATTTTTTCTAATATGTGTAGTTTATATGCAAACAGAGAGTAAACACAGGTAAGCTGTATTAGAATTATGGATTGATAATATAAAATTCATGTGTTTCTGTTTTGATTGATATAATTAAATGATATTCTAGGTAAATAGGTGAAAAAATCATGGATGAAGAATTGTGGTGCTTTATGGTGAAACATTTTGAGATAATTTTGTGCTACACTTTTGCATATTGCCTTAATTATAGTGTATTAGGCTATTACCTATGCTTTTTATTAATTGCCTTCATTACTGTTTCAATCAGCTATATTAGATTTATAGATCAGTAAGGAAACGATGGTCATACATGCACACTTAATTTTGATATTGAAATTTGGGTATTCTGAGTAAATAAATGAATAGACAGGAAAATCAAGGCAGAAGAATTCTGCTCCTTTGTAGCATTGTAGCTTAGTGGCTTAATTGTAGCTTAGTGGCTATACACACTGTCGCTCACCTAGAGTATTTGTTCATCAAGCTGTCGTGTTAATTTCTGTAGTAAAAAATTGCATAGTTTCTATTGTCTCTCATTAGCTACATAATTCCTTAACCTTACTTTATATAGTAAAAATCAAAGGAGAGAATGTTGGATAAGAAGTGACCTGTTGTGATTTTCTTAATAGCATTGAACTGTTAGATGCAGTTGAGTGGATGGAATTCAAATTTTGGTTTTGGAATGTCTCCATATGATGTTTTGTTGGTTTGGAACCAAGAAAGGTCCAGGGCCATAGGCAATCTGTTTTTTGAATAAAATGTGACAAATGCTTGATAACTTTAAGGTAGTTTATGTTGAACAGTCCGGATAACTGAGAGGGATGGGCGGGAGCGGGGGAAGGGGGTGAATTAGTTATCATAAAACAATTTTCTTGACTTTAATTAATCCGGAGCAAGCTTAAATCAATCAGATAATAATCAAACAGATATGAACATGAAAGCACATAACAACACTATGCACAATGAACACTAGAATTTACGTGGAAACCCAAGATGGGAAAAACCACGGAGAATGCTAATTCTCAATTATAGAACACCGGTTAAGGTGATTTTTACAAAGGCTCACTACCAAATTGCTCACTGCAGGTAAGGCTCACTGCCGGTGGGCTCACTACCCGATTAATACATATGATTACAAAATAGTCTCACTGACAAAAATGAATTGATGAAGCTGCATCTACATATGCATGAAGTCAGTTCCGGTTTAGAGCACAATATTTGTTTGCAATAGATCCAGTCAAGAATCTTCTGTCCACCTTCCTCGCACAACCTCTGCAAAACAGATTACTTCTTCCTGATACATGCCTTCAACTTTCTTATCTCATAATCCTTCACATCCTTTTATTTGCTCGCACACACCATACTTCTTGCTTCATCGAACAAAATGAACTTTTACCTATACCATTCCTTTGCCTTCATAATCTTTTAAGTCTACCAAACACAATGTCTTCATAATCTCCTAAGTCGGCCTAGCAAAAACACGTCGGCATGAAGAACAACCTTGAAATATTCAATAAGGCTTGGCATGCTAGCACTAGACCCAAAAGATAGGTTGCACATAAAGATCTTCTTACCACGTTACCAAGGGACCCATAAATAGGTCTTACATAATATAGCATAATTACCAAAAGATAGCAAACTTTGAGTTACATGAAATATATTCCGGAGCCGATGGGATTGCCACAACCAAGACCAAATCTTGATTACCATCAATTTGAGTATCAACCAGAGAAACACAATTAGACATATCAAAACTTGTAACATGCTACATGAATGTTCGAATAGCAAGGATACCCAAAATAAGCATTGAGCATAGTAGCCAACATCAAAAGATTAGTCTTCATTATTCTGCATTAACTGACTTCCATGGATGTCCCCAAAAGAAGTATTGCCATATCCGGATCAAGAATAATATATTCCGGAGCTGATGGGAATGCCACAACCAAGACCAAATCTTGATTACCATCAATTTGAGTTTATCAACCAGAGAAACACAAAATTGCTCACATACCACTACCCGATTAATACATATGATTACAAAATAGTCTCACTGACAAAAATGAATTGATGAAGCTGCATCTACATATGCATGAAGTCAGTTCCGGTTTAGAGCACAATATCTGTCTGCAACAGATCCAGTCAAGAATCTTCTGTCCACCTTCCTCGCACAACCTCTGCAAAACAGATTACTTCTTACTGACACTTGCCTTCAGCTTTCTTATCTCATAATCCTTCACACCCTTTTATTTGCTCGCACACACCATACTTCTTGCTTCATCGAACAAAATCAACTTTTACCTATACCATTCCATTGCCTTCATAATCTTTTAAGTCTACCAAACACAATGTCTTCATAATCTCCTAAGTCGGCCTAGCAAAAACACGTCGGCGTGAAGAACAACCTTGAAATATTCAATAAGGCTTGGCATGCTAGCACCGGACCCAAAAGACAGGTTGCACATAAAGATCTTCTTACCACATTACCAAGGGACCCATAAATAGGTCATACATAATATAGCATAATTACCAAAAGATAGCAAACTTTGAGTTACATGAAATATATTCTGGAGCCAATGGGAATGCCACAACCAAGACCAAATCTTGATTACCATCAATTTGAGTATCAACCAGAGAAACACAATTAGACATATCAAAACTTGTAACATGCTACATGAATGTTCGGATAGCAAGGATACCCGAAATAAGCATTGAGCATAGTAGCCAACATCAAAAGATTAGTCTTCATTATTCTGCATTAACTGACTTCCATGGATGTACCCAAAAGAAGTACTGCCATATCCGGATCAAGAATAATATATTCCGGAGCCGATGGGAATGCCACAACCAAGACCAAATCTTGATTACCATCAATTTGAGTATCAACCAGAGAAACACAATTAGACATACCAAAACTTGTAACATGCCTACATGAATGTTCGGATAGCAAGGATACCTGAAATAAGCATTGAGCACAGTAGCCAACATCAAAAGATTAGTCTTCATTATTCTGCATTAACTGACTTCCATGGATGTCCCCAAAAGAAGTACTGCCATATCCGGATCAAGAATAATATCCACACTGCTCAACATCAAAGCACACAATAGGATAGATCATTTCTGTATATCATCCGGAGCACAACCTTCCGGATCCCAGGTTTTGACATCAATGACAACAATGCTAAATCATCTCAACAACTTCTCAATAGTTTAGCTGCCTGAGGAGAGGTCTGTATCTAGTTGAAGATGGACTGGCTTGTGTCTACATAATTTTTTCAAGGTTTCTACCTTTTATATTAATTCCAGCTAAAATATAACTTCATATGTTTCTTTCCCTTTAGCATTAAGGTGTTTGTTTAGTTCTTTTTTGTAGAAACTGTAACCTTCTAGGTGAATTTGACATAAAATTGCATATTTGGACTAGTTGAGAAATATATTAAATTACACAAGCTATTATATTGCTCATTTTTAATTGGACTGTTCATGTTGCGTACACTGGAAATCTGTTTTTCATAGATGTAGTTGATCAAATGTTTGGCTTGTGAAGGATCTATATATATGTCTTTTTATGTTTTATCCAACAAAATGTGTCAAAATTTTAATATCCAGCTACCTGAAATAAATTACTCATTCAGGGTCTTTCAGATATGTCTCGCGTGGTTCTTATTACTCCACCACCTGTATTTGAAGAAGCACGGAGAGCTCATGCCAGGTAGGGAGTTTTATTGATCTTTTTTGTTCTGGCATGATGTAGACAATCATATTGCTATTTAAAAGGCTTTAACACTTATGAATCTTCTTGTTGATGCATTTACAAGGGGACTCTTTTTTAATTTTACTAAGTGCCTTGAGACTTAATGAGGACTTGCCGATCTGAGTCCGAGTGAGGCTTGGCAAGTCTGGAAGCCAAGACTTGTCAGTCTGCTGAAACATGTGAGTTTCAGCAATCAGCAGATTTGCAAGTCTCAGCTGTTAGAGTTGGCTGAGTCTGAAAAAAGAAAATGAAAATGAACTCGAAATTTAGAAAAGCCATTAATTTTTTTTTTCATTTATTATTATTAGTTTAATTACCAAGTATTTCCACAAAATCCTAGTGCAAGTCTCAAAAGAGCTTGCCAAGTTCTTGCTAAGTCTGACTCTCTACATTATGGCTGTAATGCCTTTATCTATTAGATCTTATCTGAATGTTGGAATGTTATTCCTTTTCTGTTGCCATTGTCACTTTCATTGCTAAGAAATAGAGAATGAAATACTTCTGAAATTAGGTTTACCATGTCCAGAAGGGCTGAAATGCAATTTATTATGGACAATTTGGCTTTCATTGGGCAAAAACCTTGCTAAGTAATTGCATGTCAAAAATGAAGCTCTATTGATTAAGAAGTCCCAGTGCGTTGAGTCATATTTAACAAAGAACTTAATTAGGCTCATCAAAATAGGCCTCTGAGACTGAATGGGTTTGTTCCCGCATTATAAGAAAAGTTAGTTTTTACTTTATAATTCAGCCATATATATTTCATTCATTTGAAAATAGTAGATACGTTCAGTTAACTGAAAATGAAATTATTATAATTTCTGACTTCAACTAGCTTCCTATTTTCCAATGATGAAATACCAAATACATATTTTTAGATTGCCGATTAGTAGTTTGCTCATGGTCTTGTTGAAATCTATTATAGGTTGGTTTGGGTTTACAAGGATTAGAATGCAACTTTGGCAATAGAATGTAAGACATTAGGAGGTCATAAACTTGGTGGCAATTCACCTATTCAACTGCACCATACTGATGCTGCAGAAGGTGGCATGCCAGGATTATTAAGGCTCAGTTGATTCCCATTTCAAATTTTAAAGACATGTAAGAAGGTAATACAATTAGTAGGTTGCAATAACTATGTTTGAAAAACCAGGCTTGCCAAATTCTGACACAGTATGTCTGACTTAAGACCAAGATGCTGGTTAATTTCATTGATTTGAATCTTTGTTGATTATGATATCCCTCCCATTGTCATGTAAGAGACACTCAATTTTGTCAAGGGATAAACAAACTTACCTATGTCTCCTCCCACTCGATCAATTGTCCAAAGGGCCAGGTAGAAGGCGTGTTAACGAGTTGGATGTATGTGTATCTGACTGGTTGAAGAGAATAGAGGTTTGGATTGATTTGATGCTTCTTTTGGTCTGAATTGTTTATTCCATTATTTTATTTGTTATAATTAAAAGTTCTAAATGTGAGGGAACTAAAGTTGGCATTCCTGCTACCTTGGGACAGAATTAAAATATGTTTATTGTTGGAGATCTGTATTGGGCATGTGGAGGTTATAATACTATTAGGGGAAGAGCTGCCATCATCTTCCAGAAAGAACAACAAACAATTTAGAGCTTGCAAAATTTCAAATGGATGGAGAAAGGCTAATTAACAAGTGGATTGCATGGAGAATTTTTCTTGCAAGAAAGAATGGTTTGTTTACTGCCTAGTTATGCTTTGAATATAACAGAGTAAACATGATAGGTGAATACCAATGGTTATAAGAAATTCATACCAATAATTGCAGAAAGATATCACAATCTATTTCATTCATATGCACTTATACAATTGTAGTTCTAGGAATTTTCATAACATGTGGTTCCTTTCACAAATACAATATGAGTATATATATTATAAACTAGTCGACGATTGCTAAGAACTTCCGATTGTGAGCAACTACCAAGAGTAACATCATACAACCAATGAAGAGAAACTAACCTTGTCGACTACAATATAATTAAATTATAACTAATATGTAGATTTCTCTAACAACATTAGGCCCCCCCCAAAGAAAGAGGATGACTAGAGAAAACAAAATTGGACAACTAAAAAGAACAAAACTAATCATCATTGAGGGGTCGGCGGAGAAGACATCCCTGGATGTGTGTAGGCTGACAAGGATGGAGTGGACTGTAGGGAAATGATCTTTTGCAAGTATAAACTTCTTTTGTCCTGAGTTGCAAATGATGGGCTGCCAAAAGTTCATGTTCTCTAGTAGTTTTTACCAGCTGTACGAACTTTGTCATTTAATGCTTGGTCTTCTCATAGACAAGCTGCAACTCAACAATCTCCCTATCCTTCTTGGCCATCTAGTTGATCTTTCTTAGCTAGTTCTTCCTCTTTCTCGGCAACCTTGGCTTTTTCAAGTTCTATGAGGTTGGATTGTTGAGCCAATTGAGTTTGAAACCTTTGATTTTGCTCATCCACTGCCTCTCATAACTTTTGATGAACTTGTTTTGACTCACGATTTGTAATGTCCCCTGTGTAATGTTCCCCATAGCTATATATATATATATATATAAATTGACGCTTTAAGTCATATTGTTCTTTTTTTTATAAAGCGTTAATTTACGCATATAATGAGATTTATGTCTTAAGTGAATCTCTTATGCTTTGTCGGGGAATACTGCAGCTGTCAGTGGTTTGTTAAAAATAAAATTAAATCAAGATTGATTTCAAGAAAACTATGTAACGCCTGGTCGTTACATTCAGCTGTGAGTCTTGTATCAAGTGGGTGGCTGACTTATGTGTGATTTTGTTTTGGCAGAACTTTCTTGAAGGGGAAAACGGTAATGAAACTCAAATAAAATGTGCCGTTGCTGAAAGAGACTTCCAGGGCGTCTGAGTTTGTCTACGTGATTGAAATGTGTAATTTCGGGCTTGAAGAATATACGAATGGTTATCAACTTCAGATCGAGGAGGAACTGAGAGCAGGGAATTATGTGTGATTTTGTTTTGGCAGAACTTTCTTGAAGGGGAAAACGTGGTAATGAAACTCTCAAATAAAATGTGCCTTCGTTGCTGAAAGAGACTTCCAGGGCGTCTGAGTTTGTCTACGTGATTGAAAGATATCACCTGGGCATTTGTTTGACGTCAAATGTGTAATTTCAGGCTTGAAGAATATACGAATGGTTATCAACTTCGTTCCAGATCTCTTGTTTGGGAGAGCATATGAAAGCTTCCTGAAGGTGTTGTTTTTTTTTAATGTGCGATTTTCTTGAGATTGGTAGTATCCTGGATTGCCTTTAATGGCTTGGTGAAATTCTCGGGTGAATGAAATCTACAGAAAGGAAGACTTAAAAATTTCCGTGTTGAGGTAGTGCGTATTTTAGGAGGTGATATTTCCCGAAACAAATAGTAGTGGGTCGGATCTAGTAAACCTGTGAAAGAGTCTTGTGGTGTCGGGAAGGGAAAATAAAAGCTTGTCTTCAGGGCACGATGGATTAAATATCAAAGAGGCGTTCAAAAAGGGGTGACAAAGTTCTTGTCGTGAGATTTAGCTCTTACTGGAGACTCGGATCAAATTAGAACTAACAAGTGTTTCTTTTCGGGCTTTAAGACTAACGGCTGAGCATCTTGAAGACTACTATCTGCCTTTGTCGTTAATCTCCAGTCTTTGTGTGAGGACGAAAATTTCTAGTTGAGGCGGTATATGTATATTTTGCAAGACTCGATAAGGGAGTCAATATTTTATGATATGCGGTTGAGTTGTAAGTTTTTCTGGGAGTATTGATCGTTCAATTATCAGGCTCGAGTACATGGAGTTTTTTCTGTATCTTGGCAACTCCAAACTTGCTATTATTTTTAGCCCAGCAACATGAGGTCAGGGCGTTTAATGCTCTTAGCTCTATATTTGTTTTCAAATGGATATCTAATGAATGTATTAGTTATAGAAAAAATCCATTAGCATTTCATAGAACAATTTCTTGTCATTGGTATATCTATACTAGAACAATAGCTCAGAAAGAAAGAAAGAAAAAAAAAAAAACATTAATTGCACTTACAAAGCAAAAGACCCAGAACTGCATTCTACGAATAGTTAAAAGAATTTAAAGTAAAAGAAGTTTGGGGGTGGATCATTGCATTGGTATTAGAGTCCAGCTCATCTTGCCTTCCTGTGAGTAGACGGGTTGATCTTCCATGAGTGATAGAGAACAAATAATCTATTTTAGAGAGTTGAGAAAAGGTCATTGGCAACCTCCTCAAGTGCCTAAAGGAGATACTGTGTTAGGAATCCTTGGCTGTCATCAAAATACACCTATAGGTAGTGGTTCAGGTAATATATTTTCATTTGGGGAAGAAGAAACAAGTATGGGTGATAGAGATAACAGGGACAACAGAGATACATGGATAACAGAGAAAACAGGGACAACAGGGGTCATGAGGAACCAAGTACTCAAGACATGCTTAATGATTTGGCTAGGGGATAGTGTGAGTTACAGCAGACTGTAGCACAATTGGTAGCCTTAATGATTCGACAATTAAGAGAAAACAACAATAACAATAATGAGAACAATGCTAATGGAAGGAATGAGGGAAATGAAGATGGGTTAGTCAGCAATAGGATTGTTAATCAGCGTAGTGTAACCAGGAGAGCGAACTCTAGACCCTTGATGCCTCATTTTCCACCAAGAAATAATCCCCAAGTTGAAGTGGAACTTACACAAATGGAGCTCCAAGATCAAATCTTAGAAGATTGGAGAAATTCAGATTTAGAATTCCAAGCTAAGATGTCTTTTCGTGAGTATGTGGATGTTAGAATGAAACATAGACCACATAGAGGTGGGAGAGCTAATTATGGTTTGCAAAAGAAAGTGGGTAAGGTATCCATTCCTTATTTTGATGGCTTCGGGAAAACAACAGCTAGGGTGTGGGTGCAAAAACTAGACACATATTTTCAGCTTAATCCTATGCCTGAAGATGAAGCTATCAAATATGTTGCTTTACATTTGGATGGGGGGCACACGAGTGGTGGCACCACGGAATGGTAACATTGGGTCACGACCAGATTGATTCTTATGCGGTGTTCATGGATAGATTGATTGATAGGTTCGATAAGAAAGATCCAAAACTCCATTTTAAGGAGTTAGCCCAACTTAAGCAATGGGGGTCAGTGGACACTTATGTGGCAGATTTTCAAAGACTCTCGGTACTTGTGACAGATATTTCAGAGAGGAGGCTGATTGTGTTGTTCATGGATGGGTTACCAGATCTGTTAAGAGGTTGGATAAAGGGATTTAACCCACCCACATTACATGATGCAATTAAAAAAGCAAGGGATATGGAGTCATCTACTTCAAAGAGAAAAATTCAAACCAAGGGGTTTATGGTTTAAAAAGATAAAGACAATTTTTTTTTTTTAAAGGACCCAAAACAGTCAAAAAACATGCCTTTTAGATTGGATGATGAGCAACTCAACGGACGTAGGAAAAAGGGATTATGAAGTGTGCTAACAGGGGAATATCAAAACAATTAGAATACTATACAACTGATGAATCAAGTGCAGAAAATTCTGATCAACAAGCTAGTTCAAAAGGTAGTGACAGTGAAAACTCTTTTGATGAGACCGAAAAAGAGCAGGGTGAAAAGGGAACAATGGCACAACTTTCTAGTTTGCAGAAAATTGGCTCTTTTCGTGTTAGAGTGTTATGTGGACAACGTATACTAACTCTTATTGATACAGGGGCAACACACAATTTTATTGATGAAGGAGTGGTTGCTAGAAGAGGTATTAAATAGAGGATTGTGAGGGCTTCAAGGTGATGGTAGTGGATGGATTTACACTTACATGTACCAGAAAAATATTTGATTTGAGAGTTCTGTTGGGAGAGTATGAGCTTAGAGATGATTTCTATGTGGTGAGTATAGGGACACAGATATGATTCTTGATATACAGTGGCTGTGTTCTATTGGTGAATTCACTATGAATCTGCAAAACATGGAGATGAAGTTTAATTCAGATGGTAAGCAGATTCTTCTTAGGGGAATGACTAGTGGTGGACCACGTACAGTCTCATTCAAGAGGATGGAGAGGCTTATTAGGCAAGATTAGGTGGTGTGGGAAGCGAAATATACTATTATGCCTATAGATATTGATACAGGGCAGCCTAAGAGGAAATATCACCCTGATGTTGAGGAGTTGATGACTAAGCATAAAATAGTTTTTGGGAGCATACCTCTAGGCAACTAAAAGCAAATGACCATTAGAAACAAGGCATCCAATTAGCATGAAATAAACACTGTAAACCAGCAACCATGTGAAAGGCACGACTCCCAATGCAATGCCATAGAGAAGGGGCGGCCCATGGAGAAGGGCGACCTCTCTAGAAAAATAACCACTTCACAATAAAATCTGATATTCAAGGAGATGGGGCGCCTAGAGCATAGAAATGATTAGAGCAAATACCCAAAATGAAATAAAAATCACACAAGAAGCTATGAATGAAAACATGCTTCAGCCATACTTGAACCAGCAACTCCAAAAACAAAAATAAACATCAAAACTCTCAACTGTGAAGCTCAATCTGCAATCTCTGGATGAGAAGCAGTCACAATCAGCTAGGTGTTATCTTTCAAACACGAAATCGATAATTTGCTAGGAGGTATGCGTTCCTTGAAGCCAAGGGTTTGAAATAATTTTAGTAGGACTTTGTCGTCAATAGCAATGGATGCCAAAAGCTGGAGCAAAGCCTTGCTTAAGTAGAGCTTTTGAATGACCTTTTAAATTCCACCTTTTCCCTCCAAAAGGGACACTCAAGCTTGCTTGAAATATTTTTAATTTAAAAAACACTTATTCCTCCATCTCCCTAGGCATCCAAGGCTTAAGCACAAACATTACATTTTAAAAATATTAAAATGTCTCCAAGGGGCATCCAACATCAAGGCCCACTTTTAAACACAACATTAAGTCATTAAGCTAGGCCATGGGGCCCAAAATGATAATAGAATATTAAATGACTTAAATACATCATTTTACCAAAGTAAGCCTCAAAATGCTGAAAACCAAATATACCCCAAACTGCTTTGCTTGAAATGGAAATTAAACTAGACTGCTTGTTAGTGTTTGGTAGCTTCAGGAGATATTTTCTCCTTAATTAAAGGCAGGCGGCCTACATACTTGCAAATTATATTTTATATTTATTTCTTGAATGAGGCCGACCCTTGTGAAGAGTCACCTTGCTTGTGAAGAGGCACCTTACCTTGTATATAAAGAAGGCGATGCTCATTCTTACATCATCAATTATAATTCTCAAGACATCAAGGAGTTAGTACTTCTACAGCAGTGTATAATATTGCTTAGTGCAGATTGATATCAAGGAGAGATTATTATCATTGTGTATTTTGCATCTAAGAGAGGTGCGATTTATTATTGCATCATATTGGCCTTGAGTTTAGCCTAAGCTTGTAAAGCAGATTTCTGCTCTTGTTCATCTGATATCTATATATAAGAGATAAATATTTTGCTGGGTTTTTTCTCCTTCGAGTAGGAGGGTTTTCCCAGGGTATAAGTGTTGTGTTTATTGTTCATGTGTTGCATTTTCTGCTTTACGTTAATTCTGATCCTAAAAACTAACACTGCTGAACTACTGCCAACCGGAGCACTGCCAGAAATAAAACTTACTAAAATTAGTATACCTCTAAAAATAGTAAATTGTTCCAAACACATTTTAACCACAATCTAAGCAGTTGTTGAAATTTACTAAAAATAGTAAGTTCGGAAATGTTGCTTGATTCAAATGCATGTCATACCACTGCGAAGCTTTCTGAAAACTCAGAAAGAATCCATAAATCAAATTGCAAAACTCCAACATGCAAACCCCAGAAAACACCAAAAACCTCCAAACAGTTGGAAACCATAATTTTACCTTCAACGAGCCTACAAGCATCCGGAATAGGGTGACGGCAACTGCACTGACTACTGTTGAGAAGGGGACATTACAATCATAGGTCGTCCTTTTGCATTGTATTGGATTTGGCTTCTCGCTCCATTGTTATTGTTGAATTGATTATTATTCCCTCTCCGGGTTTGGCTTCTTTCTCCATTGTTATTGTTGAATCAATTATTATTCCCTCGCTTGATTTTGTTTTGGATTGTTAGTATCTTTATGGTCATGTAGTTTGCACCATTTGCACAACATATTTGCCTTGTTTTGGTTACTTTAGTGAAATGTCCCCATTTGTTGCATTGAGGACATTGTGTCATAGGTTGTCCTTTTGCATTGTATTGAATTTGGCTTTTTGCTTCATTGTTATTGTTGAATCGATTATTATCCCCTCTCTAAACAAGGCAATGGGATTAACATAGGGAAGGGATAACATGAATCATGAAATATAGAGGATACTAGTATTCATGTTTGGTCTTCGTTCTTGCTCTAGCTCTTATACCTATTCTTGCAAAGCATCCACAAAGAGTAGTCATTGTACGCTAACAAAGCAAACTAGGCTAAACAGAAATATGCAGAAATGACATCATGATTAGGTTTTAAAATGTGTATATGTAATGTTCCTTTCTCATCAGTAGTTAGTTCTGTTGCTTGTCATCCTATCCCGGATGCCCGTAGGCTTGTCGGAAGTGAAATTAGGGTTTCTAGCTGTTGGAGGTTCTTTTGTGTTTTTAGGGGTTTGCATGCAGTTGTTTTGCTGAGTGTTTTTTGGGTCTTTTTGGGTTTTCAAAGAGCTTCAAAATGATGTAACATGTGTCTGCATCAGAGGTCTTTTCCGGATTTACTATTTTTAGTAAGTTGCGACGGTTGCCCGGATTGTGGTTAAAATGAGTTTGGAATCACTTACTATTTTTAGTAAGTGCTATTTCTGACAGTACTATGTTTGGCAACAGCTGAGCAGTTTAGTGCAGTTTCTATTTTGGGTAGAGCAAAATTGGTATTTTGGCCTTAGGCATTTTTGGGCTCATTTTGCAAATTGATTTACTTAAGTCATTTTAATATTTTAATCTTATTTTTGGCCCCCTTGGCCTAGGCGAATGACTTAATGTTGTTTTAAAATGTGGGCCTTGAAGTGGATGCCTCATGTGAGGTATTTTAATAAATTTAAAGTTAAATGACAACTAGGAGAATGTGCAAAAGAATGTTATTTAAAATTATTAATTTGAATTATGTGTTGCGTGTCCCCTTTTGGAGGGAAAAGGAGGAATTCAAAAGGTCACCCCAAAATTCTATTTAAGCAAGGCTTGGCTCCCTCATTTGGTATCCATTGCTTATTACGTCAAAGTGCTACTGAAATGATTTCAGGTCCCTTTGTTTCGAGGAATGCATATCTCCTAGCTAATATCAGTTTCATGTTTGAAAGATAACACCTTGCTGATTGAGATTGCTTCTTCATTCAGAGGTTGCAGATTGAGCTTCACAGATAATTATTTTGAAGATATTTTCAGTTTCTAGGTTGCTGGTTTGTGCTTGGCTGAAGCACGATTTTGGACATTGCTCATAGGGTGAATTTTTGTTTGTTCTGGGTATTTTCTCAATGTCTCTCTTTGCCCTAGGTGTCACATTCCTCCAAGTCTCAGAATTTGTTTTGAAGTGGCTGATTTATTAGAGAAGGTCAACCTCCTCTAGAGGCTGCCCCTTATCTATGCTTGCATTGGGAATTGTGCCACCCTTTTCCTTGCTGATTGGAGGCATTTTTCTCTTGGTTTTGGGACACCTAGTCCTTATGTTTCCATTGCATTTGGTTTGATGATCATCGGAGCTGTTTTGGAGTAGTTGCGAGCATTTGTGTGTTTGCTGTGTTAACTGGTTTAATTTTCAGTTTGTTGTGTTTACATATCAGACTTGGTTATTGCAGCTATTTGCTATATTTCCTTAGTGATTACACTCATAATTGTAACAAGGATTATTGCAGATCATTTGGTTTGTTTAGAGGCATTTCATCATAAAATATTTGTATGAGAAAACATTTTGTAATGCTGATTTCAGTAGTACTGATCAGGCTTTTAATTTCTGCTCTTTATATTCAGTATATCTCACTCCCATTGAACAAGTGCTTGAGTTATTTACATTTCAATTTTTTCTTTCCACTCGCGCTGAATAAGTGGTTGAGTTGTTTACTTTCCTAGTTGTAATTTCGCTCCCGTTGAATAAGTGGTTGAGCTTCATAGTTGGTTATCCGCCTACATTTACATTTCCAACATTCACTTTTAGAATGGTCGGCAATCCGCCTACAACTTTGTAATTTCATTTCCAGTTATCAACTAACGATCCCCTCGCACCGTATGTTCTCACCTCGCCCACATTGGGATCTTGGTGATCAGAAAGTGAAGGGTTCCTTTCAAGTTGGTTATATTTTGGAGCTAACCTTAATGGGTGCAATATTATGTGTGAAAATTCAAAAAAAACTAAGGGGGATATTTCAATATACAATGAACAAAACTCTAACTGTAATGGGAATATTTGATAATTGCATGGAAATTTGGAATCAATCTAAATCTTTAACCATTGTCTTTGGCAAGAGTGATGTATGGAGATCCGCTTCCGAAGAAAATGAGGATGGGAAGTGTGATGGTGACTCATATCGGAAACTAGATATAGATACCTTGGCAAGTAATCAATGGGAGCTAAAATAATGGTAACAATGATGAGGTATATCAAGGAGCCACTTGTAAAAGAGGGCTAGGGAAAGCCAACAATAAGGTGCTAGTGTTGATGATTGGAAATGATTTGGCAATTTGGTTTGATTTGGCGGTTTGGTAGAAGCCACCTTGCAGCTAAAGATGGTAGTTGACCCAATGGGATTTAGAAATTGGTTTGTCAACCTGGTAGAAGCGAGCTTGTGGTTGAAGACAATTGTCGAGCTTGAAAAAAGCTATGTAACCTGGGGATGCGTCCTTGGCCAAATTAGGGGCGTCCTTGGCAGGAAATGTTTCGAGGATGCCTCAGAAACATCCCTGCGTTGTCCCCAAATTCTCAAAAAAAGGAAATGTTTTTGGTATGGCGCCCAAAAAAGTAGAAATGCCAAGGGATGGCTAGCTGTCCCCAAGACGGCTAGGGGACATCTAGACATCCCCCGACCATCCCATGGACAGCTAGCCGTCCCCTACGACCCAACAACTTTCCAATTCTTTTTTTTTAAACACAAAAAATAATAAAAAAATAAAGGGGTGTGGGATGCTGATTAGGTATAGTTGCATATTTCTATATTTTGTCATTTTGTAGTTGAAACTTGTAGCCTTTGGGCAATTTCATTAAATTTTTATATAATATATTTGCACATTGTTAATGAATGCAATTCAATTTTGGTAAAACTTCATTTGTTTGTTGCTTTCTATGAAACATAAACTCAAAATATCAACTAAACTCTAATATTATGTGTTAAGAGGTTCTATGATGTATATGATAATTTCCTTATCATATGAATATTTGAACTTTTCCCTATTTTTTAGTAGTCGTCCCTTGCTGTCCCCTAAAAATGGCCTCCCTCCTATCCTCGTCCCTAAAATGCATCCCCCCGTCCCTTGCTGTCCCCATTCGGAAAACTTGGGATAACGTAGGAAAATAGGAAATTGGTTTTGGCAACTTGGTAGGAGCCACCTCATAGCTAAAGATAGTAGATGACCTTAGAAGCTAGGTATTGGTTGTTGATTGGTTGATTGGATAAATGGGCTTGGATAAGCTTTGTGGTTTGGAAAAACTTGTCCTTGTGGTCAAAGACAATGCTCAAGTGGATACTAGGCATCAACTTGATCCAAAGCTCATGCTCAATTCGATGGAGGAGCGATATTGATTGACGTTGGATACATGCTTGCCCTCAAATTGACTAGCAAAGGAGCCCAACAAATTGAGATAGTCAACCTAGGGAAAAATGATGATTATGATTAGGTTGTAGAAGGTAATGATGATTGGTAATAATGTGGGTCAAGGTTATGCCCTTGATGGGATCACAAGGGAAAGCCTCCAAGTGACTACATGATGAACCGATGGGAAAGAGGAACGTTATGGTTATGCCCCCAAGAGTGGTCATGGGATGTGATGATGAAAATTGTGAAGGACTACTAGGAAATGCTAACAATAGATCATGTGGATATGGCAATGGTCGGGCTTTGAAGATAGATCATGGGATATGACAATGATTAGGCTCGAGTCAAGATGATGATGGAGAACTCCAAAAAAATTGATTAGTAGGTCAAATGATGAGGTGCCAAAGTAAGACTAAATGTTCATACTCCCAAGGGTGGTCTAAGTGACGAACCACTAGGAGATCAAAAGAGGGATCAATGATGACACTAGGAAAGGTCACTGTGGTTAATGAGGCTTTGCCATAAGCAATAGACAATTAGGTGAAGAGTGCAAAGGAAACAACACCATTGTGGGGTAGGCTTGAATAATAGACAAGACAAGGTCCAAAGTAGATAGTGCTCATAAAAGGAGAATGAAAGAGGTATAGGAGCACAAGCACATGGTTGGAAAATAAAGGAATGAATCCTCGTTTCACTACCTTGGTTGGAGTCAGTCGTAATACTACTATGTGTAATAGTGGCTAAATGTGGATCATCATTCACCAACTCATAGTAGTGGGATGTGTTCAAACACAGGACACAACAAACAATGACAAATTGGTGAGGGATGGCAGGAAACAATTGCAAAGACAAGAGGCAAGGTAACAAAATGACAATACCATAAGTCCTTTTTACAACACCAACTTTGCTATGAGGTTTCAACTTTGTTTTTAAGTTTCCACTTGAATTTGGCACACACAAAAGATTCCCCCTCAATGGAAGAGAGAGGAGTGAAAGAAAGAAAGGTGCATAAATGCTTTTTAAACTAATCTAAGAGGAGTTGAACATAAAATACAATCTAACATAATTTGCAAGAAGAAACAATAGAATAAAGTCACCCCGCCAAGGAATCCAAAGGAAAATGCATTAAGTAGCGAATTATCTGAATTTTTTTTTTTTTGAAGTCATTCGATTAAACAAATGTCATAAGAATTCCAAGATGACATTACTTAAACATTATAATTAAGAACATCACACTACAATATCAAAGTCATAAAACACAAGTACAAAACACAATCATGAATGATCCACTTTTCAAAACTTATACATCCAAGACATTTATAAATTCAGATTACATCTAGTGAGATTCTCATAAATCTCAATACATCATAATGATGATACAAGAGTACACTCATAATCATGAGGTAAATATACAGTAAGGGTAATGATCTCCTCAAAGCTAACATCCACGTCTTCGAACACGTTCAGCGTCCATCGTCACGAACAAGAAAGTGACAGGAACCAACTACAAGTATAGTATCATCTGTAAGAGTATTCAATGAAGGTATAGCACGGTTTCCACCCAACCGCGTGGAACCCGAAGGTCCACTCCCTCCGTGCTAGGAGATAATGATAGGTCCAAAAGACAATCATACTAACAACAAAGAACATATATTACATTACATGGTTGACAAACACAATGACATGATCACATCAAACCATAGTATTCACAACATATGCTTCCAGAGACGTCCACAATATAATAGTTAACTCTACACAAGAGACTACAATCATGCTTTAGGACAGAGTGTCATCACATAGTTGTTCTAAGTTACCCTGGCGAATCTTCTTAGACTACCGGCCCTCATCCAGAGTTACGCTGGCAGTCTCTATCGATTCTCGGCCCCTAGATAAACTCATGTGGAGTCGAATTACCTTTCAAGAAGACAAGGTAGACGACAAGCCATTCCAGGCCTTCTCAACCTACCCTTAATCTGAATGAGCATTAAGGCACTAGGGGAGGCAAGCATTTGTCTGAATTAAATAATGTTTATCACTCAACCCCGTGTACATTAATTAGTTTTCTACTGGATTACAAAAACCCACGATAGGTTACCCTGGCAACCACTTAGGGTTCCGGCCCCTATCGCAAGCCACTCTTCCTATAAACATGACGTAACATCAAAATACCAAGGACTGCCAACTTGCGTATAAAACAATGCCATAATAAAACATATCTCATTCGTGGTCCTAACATAGAATAGTTCAAACACCTTAAAGGTAACAAGTAACTCTTGCATGGCAAGGTCCCAAAATAGATCATGGTAAAAAACATCAATAAACAAATATCAACACTCTAGCCTCTGGAAAGGAAAGTACACATAACTCAAACTTAGATACAAAGAAAAGCCATTAAGCACGAAAAGTAAAAACTTGAATGATCACATCATTCACATGGCATATATAATCTCGTAATACCACAAAGGTAATCAAATACACCATTCATGGCTTAATTCCCAAAATACCACATAGGTATGATATGCAACAAGCAAGGCTAATTTCGTAAATAATGATATCAAAAGAATACCATGTCTCACATAAAATAAATAAACCATTCCAAGAAATTCACTAGCCTGAGGTAACTTAGCAAAAAGAACACATAACACATGTTTCATAACCATATCCTTCTAAAACAAAACTCGTTAACAAGAATTACATGACCACTATTATATATATTAACTATCTCTTATAATAAAGAGCTAGAGATATATTATACAATATATAGACAATTACAAATATCTTAAATCTTATCCTAATACCAAATAATATGAAGCTTTCTTTAACACTCAATAGTTTAATACAATAGTCTATGGATTCACGATTTAAATGCCAAATTCATTTAAAACCAAAAATCTTAAATAATATCCACTCTTTCGAATATATAACATGATCATCTTTATTAATAATATAAACTTAAGATAAAGAGATTTTATATCAAAATTTCAACTCTTCATGATATGGAAAACTCAATTCATCCCTACTTTATTTATTACTTTCAAATTTAAATAGAAGTAATTACTTAGCAAATTGACATCATCATTTATTATTTAACTTAAATGTCATACAACATTAATGAACTAATTTCTTAATAGAAAACCTTAATTATTTTGCCGAAACTATTCTAAACAAGAGAACCATGCATAAGTCAAAACAGTTACAAAGCATTCTAAACTCAGCGCATGTTCAATGGAGAATCTTGCGCCATGCAAAATATTAAGTGGTTAAGTGAGGGTAACTCAAACTATAAATGGCAGTTAATATGCTATGCAGAGGTATCAATCTTTAACATATGCAGAAAACACATCATAATCCCTACAATCAAGATCTCGATTTCTAAACTAAAGTGAATACAACCATTTTCTAACTGAGGGGTTCGGTCTCCGGTGGAGATGAGAAATGAGCAAAGTTGAGTGTACACATTAAATGGCTGAATAAGTATATGGCAGTTTACATCGGCCCAAAAGATCTTACTACCATAACTTAGAATATGGCTTCAAAGCCATTGTTCACACAAAGTGTAGGATGTCTTCTAATCTGTAAACAGAGGGTGCCTAAGAAGAAAAGTTCAGTGCTGATTCAAAACCAAATTACAAGAAAGGTTTGACTGAAGGATCACATAAAATAGATCCAACAAGGAAACTCTCAAAATCAATGAATTAATGAAGTACACTACTTTCAGATCCTCTCCCAATATTATTGCAAAAGAAATTGTTCTGAGAGATGAGAACCATTCTATCATTTACAAACAACGGCGCTGGCACAGGGAATTAAACAAGCAAGAGTGTTAAGTATACAACCATCCCTCCTAACTCCTAAATCGATACATGATGAGATAACAATGATAATCGACATGTGAGAAAGTTTGATCAAATTAGCACAATTAACTATGATTTCAACAAAGAGAGAAAGATGACGCCATAGAATTAGTGAGGTTAATTGAATTCTATATACCCTACCATGTTTCAAGAGTTGTTAATATGAGTACAGGCTGTGTAGGAAATCAAAATGTTATTTAAATCTATATGCCCTGTTGTGTTCAAACATTGCCACTGTGACAGGCAGCAAATGGAATCAGGGAGCCTATTTATACGTCCACACCCTTCTATGTTCAAGCGCTGCAGCAGCAATAGGTTTGCGTATGGAAAATTCAAGGAGCTTATTCATATATATACGCCTTTTCAAATACATACATCCTACCATATTCCAGTGATGCTGCTGTGACAGATAACTGTTGGAATTAACAAGGTTACTAAGACCATGACAATATTTTAGTTTCAAAAGCTACCACAGCAATAAAATCAAGGAGGTTAATTTAGATCTTTAAACTTCCTAATATGCTCAAGTGCAGCAGCTGTGACATGTATCCATATATGGCGCCATCCTTCCATTTCATACAGCCATCATCTATAGATTACAAGCCAACAAAAAGGAGGATAATTGAATTCCATATATATGAATAATTTTCGATGCCTAAAGCAGGGGCTTTAAGGCCAACTCCATACCAACTTTGAAACTCCAAACAGATCTTTATTAAGGAGATTTCCTTCAGATCCAAGGACTCAATACACATTAACCACGTGGTACAATTGATTAAATCCCACAGATAACTTACAGCAAGAAGAAGTCAAGAAGCAACACAAAGAGGAATTCATAGGTAACTCAGGAGAAACTTCAGTTTTCAAATAAATATTGATATACATCCCATGTCAACCCTGCGCACTCTTAGGGGCAACTTTCAGCGCATTAAGTGGAGAGTAATGGTGATGCTAAAAGATAAACATGAACAAGCTGAGAGTTTATTTGCTATACACAGATCTTGAATGGCAAGAAACGAGACACCTGCTATTTAATATAGCCCCCATAGAGTGCGTATCAAGCCAATCAAATGAAGGAAATTCAAAACAAGTAACTATTTACAACTCCGTTTATATTTTTCTACAATTGTTTCAAAACTAATCAGCAACATTTTCATTTCAATTGCATGTGCAGGTTGGGCAGAGTAAATCTTTCCCACAGGCAAGCATAGATGTTTCTCTAAAGTAAACAAAATTTAAATATAATAATACTCAGAAATTTTATTCAAAACATGCAAAACCAAAAGAAGAAAACTTGGTTAAATTTTATAGCTGAACTGAAAACAAAATCTGAAGCTTCTGTATTTCCCGTACTAAATACCAAAACTTGCTGAAGAAATCCTGACAATTCGATTTTCCAAAAAATATTTCCATATCATAACTGTAATAGAAGCTTCTCTCGAAATACTGTTGTACAATCCCCCTTTTAAAACTACTTCTGTGAAAACTTTTCAAAAGAATTGCCATGAATCAAATTGCAACCCCCAAAAGCTTATTAATGCAATTAATTACCTCAAGTTACAACTTAACTAATTGTAATCATGCATTCCAAAAATTGCTCAATCAGTTATAATGATTAAATATCTAAGATATTATCCCTCAATTCATGTTTTCAGATATTTTAACTTATTGAAAATAAGCTCTTTTAAATTATCTACTTTTCACATAACTCTTATTTGCACAATTAATTCAACAATTATATATATATATTAATAATTACCTTTCCACAAGATTAACATTCACCTTTAAAATATATAACTTGTTTAATTTAATATAATAAACCAAACCATAGTCAACTATTTAATTTGACATCTCAATAATATCACATTTAATCAAATAAATTAATAAATGCATCATTTAACTAAATTAAACAATAATTAATTTTCAAATATAATAAAACAAACAAAATCGACACGACAAGACAAAACAACAAATGACAATGGGCGACAATTGGATACTCGTTCAAAGAAGAACGATGGCTAAATGAGGACCTGACACTATCTCCGGATTAACATAATTCCATTGGATTAGGGTACGCTCAGACCTGACAAGCAGGTGGAGCCGATACCCGATACCTGTATCTGCATAAAACATCACTTGTTAAACATATTATCATATATCGGAAAATACACCGCGAAGAAGAATCGCAGCACAACAGGGTACTCACAAGTGAGTAGTGCTACACTGTCTTCTTCACCAGGATTGACAAGCATCATTATATCATAAACATCAATCCCATCATGATAACCACATTATAACTCAGAAACAACATATCCATAACACACACGCGTCTTTCATAATGTCTTCATACGAACTTAACCAGATAATCTCGACATTCAATGAATCATCCACAGAGTTTAACAACTAACATAACATCAGTGTTGTAACTAGAAGCAATACAATATAGTATCCAATACAGCTAAACGACTAGCAAACGAACACAAGAAAACTGATACACATAGTAGCAAGTGGAGGGGTACTACATCCTCCCCCCCTAGGATAAGGCTTACTCCTGGAAGCCGCAAGGTAGGTACAACAAACACATCATAAAAAGTGTGAAGTGCACAACACAAACATAATGAGTTTTAGTCTAACAAGGCAACAAGAAAGAAAAGTACTACATCCCTCCTACCACTAATAGACTACTCGTTATCGGATAGGGAACACTCCTCAGGGTCCTCATCCGAATCCATAATTGTCTTCATGGAAGCGGAAGGCTGTATACGAAGGCTTTCCTTCTCTTCCTTGAACAAAATAGGTGCGTTAGGTCCACACCCAAACGGCCAATCCCGAATAATGGATGGTTTCTTCACTTTAACAGGATGTCCTGATTCTTCAATCTTTTTCCCTTTTTCCATTTTGACCCTAGAGAAAGCCTGGGCCAAGGTCTCGTCATTAGATTTACAAGGTGGAGGTTCTGGTGTGGAATTTTCTTTGATGACCACACCTTTCTATTCAACTCGAGGATCCTGGTGCTCTACATGCTCACTTTCATGAGAACTCCGAAAGGGAGTATTCTGGCGGTTAGCCCCATGGCCACCACCTCGTCCTCGGCCACGACCTCTACCTCGATGTCTAGGCATGGTCCTACACAACACTACGTAGAACAAGTCTCATATATAAGGCAAGAACAAGGAAAGGGAAACAACAAATCTCAAGAATCTAAGTACTATATCCATGACTAAAATAAATATTCTTTATATACGTCTACCCTAAGGTTCCCTGAGTCTACTTCCTCGTATACACTCACCAAGTCAGTACCTACATCCTTGGAGAGAAATCACAATACGACACATGGCCGCCATTGAAAACAATAAAGATAAATAATTTAGCCACTAAAGTCATAAATAAATATTAAATGAAATTCAATGTCAGCATTAAAGTAAGAAATACACGCAATGTCAACATTAACTCAAGTGTAACCACGAGGGTTAGAAGTAAATAAGATCACAAAGTGTGGCTAAACCATCACAATCAAATATAAACAAGGTGTCGACCATCACAATCAACATATAATCATCAATAATTATAAAGAAAGTCCACAATCTTCAAAATTGTATAGTACAACACTGCGTGACTAGACACTAGCCACCTAACGAGGAAGGAGGAAACTTTTTCAAGCTATTACAGTAGTTTTCATGTGATGCGAAGTAATCACCCACACGTCTCAGTTACAAGACGTAAAAGACAACAAGATAACACGAACTACAGAGTCTTAACGCCTAAGACAACATAATGGGCTCACAATAGTCCAAAGCACCGCTTTGGACTATTGTGAGCCCATTATGTTGTCTTAGGCGTTAGACTGTTGTGAGCCCATTATGTTGTCTTAGGCGTTAGACTGTGCTTTGGACTATTGTGAGCCCATTATGTTGTCTTAGGCGTTAGACTCTGTAGTTCGTGTTATCTTGTTGTCTTTTACGTCTTGTAACTGAGACGTGTGGGTGATTACTTTGCATCACATGAAAACTACTGTAATAGCTTGAAAAAGTTTCCTCCTTCCTCGTTAGGTGGCTAGTGTCTAGTCACGCAGTGTTGTACTGTACAATTTTGAAGATTGTGGACTTTCTTTATAATTATTGATGATTATATGTTGATTGTGATGGTCGACACCTTGTTTATATTTGATTGTGATGGTTTAGCCACACTTTGTGATCTTATTTACTTCTAACCCTCGTGGTTACACTTGAGTTAATGTTGACATTGCGCACATTTCTTACTTTAATGCTGAAAATTGAATTCTATTTAATGTTTATTTATGACTTTAGTGGCTAAATTATTATATTTTTATTGTTTTCAATGTCAGCCATGTGTTGTATTGTGATTCATCTCCAAGGATGTAGGATACTGACTTGGTGAGTGTATATGAGGAAGTAGACTTAGGGAACCTTAGGATAGGCGTATGTGAAGAATATTTATGTTAGTTATGGATATAGTACTTAGATTCTTGAGATTTGCTTTTTCCCTTTCCTTGTTCTCACCTTATATCTGAGACTTGTTCTACGTGGTGTTGTGTAGGACCATGCCTAAACGTCGAGGTAGAGGTCGTGGTCGAGGACGAGGTGGTGGCCATGGGGCTAATTGCCAAAATACTCCCTTTCCGAGTTCTCATGAAAGTGAGCATGTAGAGCACCAGGATCCTCGAGTTGATTAGAAAGGTGTGGTCATCAAAGAAAACTCCACACCAGAACCTCCACCTTGCAAATCTGATGACGAGACCTTGGCCCAGGCTCTCTCTCGGGTCAAAATGGAAAAAGGTAAAAAGATTGAAGAATTGGGACACCCAGTTAAAGTGAAGAAACCGTCCGCTATTCAGGTTTGGCCATTTGGGTGTGGACCTAATGCACTTGTTTTGTCTAAGGAAGAGAAGGAAAGCCTTCGTATACAGCCTTCTGCTTCCATGAAGACAATTATGGACTCAGATGAGGACCCTGAGGAGTGTCCCCTATCCGATAATGAGTAGTCTGTTATTGGACGAAGGGATGTAGTACTTTTCTCTCTTGTTGCCTTGTTAGTCTGAAACTTGTTATGTTTGTGTTGTGCATTTGACACTTTTATGATGTGTTTGTTGTACCTATCTTGCGGCTTCCAGGAGTAAGCCTTATCCTAGTGGGGGAGGATGTAGTACCCCTCCAGTTGCTACTGTGTATCAGTTTGTTTGTGTTCGTTTGCTAGTTGTTTAGCTTTTTGGATACTATGTTGTATTGCTTCTAGTTACGACACTGATGTTATGTTAGTTGTTAAACTCTGTGGATGATTCATTGAATATCGAGATTATTTAGTTAAGTTTGTATGAAGACATTATGATAAATGCATGTGTGTTATGGTTATGTTGTGTCTGAGTTTTAATGTGGTTATCATGATGTGATTGATGTTTAAGATATAATGATGCTTGTCAATCCTGGTGAAGAAGACATGTAGCACTACTCACTTGTGAGTACCCTGTTACGCTGCGATTCTTCTTCATGGTGTGTTTTACGATATATGATAATATGTTTAATAAAGTGATGTTTCATGCAGTTACAGGTACCGGGTATCGGCTCCACCTGCTTGTCAGGTCTGAGCGTACCCTAATACAATAAAATTATGTTGATTTGGAGATAGTGTCAGGTCCTTGTTTAACCATCGTTCAAATTGTGGCCCGTTGTCGTTTGTTGTTTTGTCTTGTTATGTCGTTTATGTTTGTGTTATTTTATTTGAAAATTAATTATTGTTTAATTTAGTTTAATGGTGCATTTGTTAATTTATTTGATTAAAGGTAAATTTGTTTAAATATTAGATTAAATATTTATGAGTAAGGTTTGATTTATTAAAATAAATTAAACAAGTTATTTATTTAAAAGTGAACGTTAATTTTGAAAAGGTAATTATTTAAAATGTAACTATGGAAATTGATTGTGCAAACTGGATTCTTGTGAAAAGTTAATATTTAAAAGAGTTGTTTTCAACAAGTTTAAAATATCTGAAAACATGAGTTGAGGGATACTATCTTAGATATTTAATGATTATAACTGTTTGAGCAATTTTTGAGTGCATGACTACAATCAGTTAAGTTTTGTAACTTGAGGTAATTAATGGCATTAAAAATCTTTTGGGGGTCGCAATTTTCATTCACAACAATTCTTCTGAAAAGTTTTCATGGGAGTAGTTTTTAAAAAAAAAAAAGAGATTGCACAACAGTATTTTGAGAGAAGCTTCTATTACAGCTATGATATAGAAATATTTTTGGAAAATCGAATTGTCAGGATTTCTTCATCAAGTTTTGGTATTTAGTACGGGAAATACAAAAGCTTTAGATTTTGTTTTTGGTTCACCTATCAAACTTAACCAGGTTTTCTTCTTTTGGTTTTGCATGTTTTGAATAAAATTTCTGAGTATTATTATGTTTAAATTTTGTTTACTTTAGAGAAACAACTATGCTTGTCGGTGGAAAAGATTTACTCTGCCCAACCTGCACATGCAATTGAAATGAAAATGTTGCTGATTAGTTTTGAAACAATTGTTAAAAAAAAAAAAACGGTGTTGTAAATAGTTACTTGTTTTGAATCCCCTTCATTTGGTTGGCTTGATACGCACTTTATGGGGGCTATATAAAATAGCATATTTCTCGTTTCTTTTCATTCAAGATCTGCGTATAGCAAATAAACTCTCAGCTTGTTCTTGTTTATCTTTTAGCATCACCATTACTCTCCACTTAATGCGCTGAAAGTTGCCCTTAAGAGTGCGCAGGGTTGACATGGGATGTATATCAATATTTATTTGGAAACTGAAGTTTCTCCCAAGTTACCTGTGAATTCCTCTTTGTGTAGCTTCCTGACTTTTTCTTGCTGCAAGTTATCTGTGGAATTTAGTCAATTGTACCATGTGGGTAATGTGTATTGAGTTCTTGGATCTGAAGGAAATCTCCTTAATAAAGATCTGTTTAGAGTTTCAAAGTTGGTATGGAGTCGGCTTTAAAGCTGTGATGTCCCCACTCTAGTCAGTCACCTGATGCAGTGTGTTAGCCCTTTTCTTGGACCCTTGTGGGCTAACTGGATCGGTTAGAGGGTCAGTGGTACCTTCTGGAGAGTTCGGTCATTTTCATTTTATGAGATCGTGGATAGGCTCATTGCAGGCCCTGGCAGTACAGGAGTTTCTTTGCTTCTGACGACACTGAATTCTGTTGAGAATTGAGGGAGATAGGCTTACTTAAGTGATTTAAGTTATATTTTAACTTAAAGTCTTTTTATAAAGTCAAATTGACTTTATAATTCTTATATCACTTAAATTAAGTCTAAAGTGAATATTTTAAGTTATATCTTTTATTCACTTAAAGGAGGCGCCAAAAATCAAAGAGAAGACTATGGAAAGTGACTTAAGTTTATTTCCATAAATTTAAATGAGCTAAAGCCCTAAAATGTATGGCCTTCTTAGGTTTTCACCTCCTTTGCTTTATAAGGGATTTGGGCAATGAGAAACTCATCTTTTTGAATATTTCAACTTTGCCTTGGAGGTTTTTTCCCTTGCTTTCAGCCTGTGATCAGGTTTGCAGCAAATCCACCATTGGAGAACGAAATCTCTTCAGTGTGAGCACTTGTGAAGTTGTGAGAGATCAACTGAATTAGTGCAGATTGAGAGAGCTTCATTTCAGAAGTTCTGCAGTGCTTCAACAGATTTTTTGTAGTGTTTTTCATCAGAAACAGAGGGTTTATTGGTTGCTGTTCTTCCTTCACCATGGCAGACTTCATGGCTGTTTGGGCGCACCTTTAAAGATGTTTTTTGGTTCTTTTTGTTTGAAAGGGCGTGGCACTTGCAAGGAAGGTTTTTTTGGCTTTTTGGAGAAACGTCTTCTTTCTGAGGATCTCTCTTCATGAACTTGGGCGCCCTACCTATACTTCTCTCTGGCTTCAGTTTCAGAATAAACTTTGCAATTTGTAACTCTCTACTCCAGTTTTCGTCAGTTCTTCACTATGTTGATTGGATTTCTTATTTAAAAAATCTGAAGGCTTTTGGGTATGTTTGTATGTTTTAAATCCATTGTTGATGATAATAAACACCTTCTACAATTTCAGTTTGATTAAATTTGCTCAAGTTTTCATTCTATGAGCTTTTATATGATGCGCCCCTTCTCTTCTGTCTACAAAATTTCTCTAAAAAACTAAAAAACACAAATAGACTTAAAAAAAAGATAGGGGTTTGAGCAGTGAGCTAGCAAGGCTCATCACAGTGGTATCAGAGCACTGATCCTGCTAGCTTGTGGGATTTGAAAAAATTTATGAAGTCACACCAGGAGGGTTTTGACAAGTTCTACTCTCGTGGGGGCCCTAGAAATCAAAGAGGTGATCATAATCCTTTTCCACCATTTCCATTTGACGAACATGAGGAGGAAATAGACTTGGATAATATGGCTAACAGGGAAGGAGAAAGTTCTCATATGAACAAAGAGGATAAAGAAGCTAGAGATGTGCTAAGAGGTATGGTTGCAGGTCAAGAACAGGTAGCAAATATTCTCCAACAACTCAGCACAAATGTAGAGAACTTAACACTTCAGAGAGGCCAGCATCCAAGGCATGATCATGAGGGCAGTATCCACGGCGCACCCCATAGACCTATTGTTCCAACTCACATTTTTGAGAGAGCCACATGTCCTACCTTCACTAGAAATGATGCAGAGGGTGAGGAAGAGGTTGAACAGGGTGGTGAGGTTAACTTTGCAGATAACATCATGGTTATGCATGATGAATGGGATGCATTGCCACCTAGAGTTAAGAAGCACCTTAACTTTGATAGATTCATGAGCCAGAGGAGAGAACATAACAGAAACAGGAATGACAGGAGGCCTCGGTACAAGCACAATGAACTTAGACAGGCTACCAATAAACTCACCTTGGCGAACTATGATGGCAGTGGTAGAGTTACAGCACGTGCTTGGATCAGCAAGTTAGATACATTCTTGACTCTACGTCCCATGCCCGAGGAAGATGCTATTCGATTTGCAGCACTTCACCTTGATGGGGTAGCTCATGATTGGTGGATTCATGGCATGGCTACTCTTCACCATAATCAAATTACTTCATACCAGGAGTTCACAGATAGACTGGTAGAGAGGTTTGACAAACGTGATCCCGAGCTATTTTTCAGAGACCTAGCACAGCTGAAACAGCTAGGTAGTTTGGAGTCATATATTGGAGAGTTTCAGAAATTGTCAGTTATGGTTACAGACATTTCTGAGAGGAGGCTGATCATACTCTTCATTGAGGGACTTTTTGAGCCTATGAAAGGATGGATCAAGGCATTTGATCCCCCTACATTACAAGAAACCATGAGGAAAGCTCGCAGCATGGAGCTCACTACTCCTCGAAAGCAATTTGGCACCAAACCTTCTACTTCTTATGAACATAAATCTGATCCGAAAAAAGCTGATAATGCTGATCATAAGAAGAAATATACAGCACCTTTGGATCGAGAAACCATGAATGATCTTCGTAGGAGGAGACTTTGTTTTTACTGCAAGGGCCCTTATGACCAAAATCATGATTGCCCCCTCAAACCTAAAGGGCAAAACAGGAACATGGAGTGGTTTTATGAAGGAGAAGAAGTGACTGATTTTTCTGATCAGCAAGCTCCAATTTATGATACAGATGGAGAAGAATCAGAAGATGAGGCTGAAATTGTAGTAGAAACTGAGTTAAAGGAGGCTCATTTATCCAGCATGCAGAGAGAGGGATCTTTTAGACTCCGTGGGGTCTTGGCTGGTCAAAGAGTCATATCTCTTTTAGATACAGGTGCAACTCACAATTTTATTGACTCACGTTTAGTGGAGAAAAGAGGAATTCAAACTCAGCAGTTTGAAGGCATTCGAGTCAAGGTTGCTGATGGATACACTCTCACTTGCGAGAGGATGATTCCAGACTTGCCTTTGAAACTCAATAACTATGAGTTTAAGGCAGATTTTTATGTTGTGAACATGGGAGGAACTGATATAGTTCTCGGCATGAAGTGGCTTCATGCTATAGGAGAGTTCACACTTAATTTGAATGACATGGAGATGAAATTCAAAGTTGATGGCACAAAACATGTTCTAAAAGCCATCAAGGACAGCAATGTGAAAGAAATTTCACTCAAAAGAATGGAACGTTTGGTTCGTCATGACATGGTAGATTGGGTAGCTGAATGCAAGTTAATGCCTTCACATTTGGATCAGCAAGTTTCTTCTTACCATCCAGATGTACAGGAACTCAGAACCAAACATACCAAGGTTTTCAGTGCAATCCCACTAGGTAGACCTCCTGATAGAGGTATTGAGCATATCATAGAGTTGGATGAGGGCACGAAACCTATCATGATCACTCCTTATCGGCACCCCAAACGCTTGAAAGATGAAATTGAGAAGACCATCAAAGAACTTTTGGCTATGGGGCACATTAGGCCGAGTAAGTCACCCTTTGCTTCATCAGTTGTTTTGGTGAAGAAAAAGGATGGTACACTCAGAATGTGTATTGATTATAGAATGCTTAACCGGAGAACTATAAAGAACAGATATCCTATACCACGGATTGATGAGTTGATAGATGAGCTTCATGGAGCTTGCTACTTCTCAAAGATTGATTTGAGGACAGGTTATCATCAGATTAGAGTCCAAGAGGACATAGAGAAAACCGCATTTAGATGTCACTGTGGACACTTTGATTTCTTGGTTATGCCTTTCGTTTTAACCAATGCTCCAGCCACATTTCAGTCCACTATAAATAGGGTTTTCCATCCTCAACTGAGGAAACATGTGTTGGTGTTCTTCGATGACATTCTAGTATACATCAGATCATGGGAAGAACACATGGTTCACCTGGATGAGGTTTTGAGCATACTTGAGAGGGAGTCCTTGTACGCCAAGGAGTCCAAGTGTGCATTGGGCATGGCCGAGCTTTTGTATTTGGGTCACATTATCAGCAGTGAGGGAGTTAGCATGGATCCAGAGAAGGTTCGAGCTATCATTGATTGGCCTACACCTGAGACATTGACATAGCTCAGGGGATTTGTCGGATTGTGTGCCTTCTATCGTTGGTTCGTTAGTGGATTCTCGCGGCATGCTGCGCCACTAACTGATTTGACTAAGAAGGGTGCATTTGTGTGGACACCATTAGCACATGCGTGCTTTGAGAAGTTCAAGCTTCTCATGACTTCATGTCCAGTGTTGGCTTTGCCGGATTTCACCAAACCCTTTGAGTTACATTGTGATGCCAGCAGTGAGGGAATTGGTGCAGTCATTATGCAGGATCGTCACCCTATAGCTTTCGAGAGCAGGAAGCTGAGAGGTCTTGAGAGGAGCTTTATCATCTATGATAAGGAGATGTTGGCCATCATGCATGCCATGGCTAAATTCAGACAATACTTGATTGGTAGTAAATTTTGTGTTAAAACCGATCATAATAATCTGAAACATTTCCTTGGACAGCGGGATTTAAATGAAAGACAATAAAAATGGGTCAGCAAACTTCAGTCCTATGATTTTGACATCTCCTATGTCAAGGGTACTCAGAATGTAGTTGCTGATGCATTATCTCGCCGTCCTCACTTGAGCTCCATTACACAGATTTTAGAGGACTGGAGACATATGATTGTAGCTGAGTATGCTAAGAACCCGTGGGCTTCTAGCATAGTGGATGGAACAGTACAGGATGCCAGATACTCACTTGTAGATGATCTTATCATTTACAAAGGGAGGATATTTCTAGTTCTAGGTTCAGAGATGAGGAACCAAGTTTCGAGATCATTTCATGATGCACCTATGGCAGGACATCCCGGGTACTTTAAGACCTATAGGCAGGTACGGGAAAGATTCTCTTGGAAGGGTCTCAAATCCTTTGTTCTCCAGTATGTCAGGGAATGCCTTGTTTGTCAGCAGAACAAGCAAGAACACACATACCCTGCAGGATTACTCCAGCCGCTTCCTATCCCTGAGAGGAAGTGGGAATGCTTGTCAATGGACTTCATTACGGGCTTGCCGAAAGCTCAAGGGAAAGACAACATTTTTGTGGTGGTAGATCGATTGACGAAGTATGCTCATTTCTTCTCAATCACTACTACGCACACAGCTATTCAGGTGGCGGATTTGTTCTTTCGTGAGGTATTCAGGTTGCATGGTTTGCCTGGAGTATAGTCAGTGACAGGGACAGCAGGTTTATGAGTAACTTCTGGCAAGAGTTATTCAAGCTATGTGGAACAGAACTCACTCCGAGTACTAGCTACCACCCACAGACAGATGGGCAGACGGAGATAGTCAACAAATGGGTGGAGGGATACTTGCGGAATTACAGTTCAGGGCAGCAGAAGGCATGGGTGAGATGGTTATACCTTTGTGAGTATTGCTACAATACCACTCATCACATGAGCATTCAGATGACCCCTTATCGAGCCTTATATGGATATGATGCTCCGAGCTTTCTAGACTTGTTACTGAGTGACAGTAGAGTACCTAGTGCTGGTGATCTATTACAGGAGAACCAGGATATTATGAGGACACTCAGAGAAAATATACAGAAAGCTCAGAATCAGCAAAAGCAATATGCTGATCAGAGGCGAGTGGAGCGATCTTTCGAGATCGATGATTTGGTGTATTTGATGCTCCAGCCTTATAGACAGTCCACCCTTCGTAAGAAGGGCGCAGAAAAACTTAAGCCGCGATACTATGGACCATTCAAAGTTGTCAGACGAGTCGGTGAAGTGGCATATGAGTTAGATCTTCCGATGGACAGCAAAGTTCACAATGTGTTCTATGTTTCACGCCTCAAAAAGGCTTTGGGACCACATGTGACTCCTTTTATTGATTTACCACCCCTGGATGATGAGGGGAAGTTGATATTGATTCATGAGGCCATTTTGGATTCCAGAGAGCGTCATCTTTGGAGGCGGGTTATCAGGAAATACTTGGTAAAGTGGAAAGATCTACCAGCAGAGGATGCGACTTGGGAGGGTGATAGTGTTTTACAACATCCAGCTTTGAGTTTGCTTGCGGACAAGCAAATTCGGGGAGGGCGGATTGTGATGTCCCCACTCTAGTCAGTCACCTGATGCAGTGTGTTAGCCCTTTTCTTGGACCCTTGTGGGCTAATTGGATCGGTTAGAGGGTCAGTGGTACCTTCTGGAGAGTTCGGTCATTTTCATTTTATGAGATCGTGGATAGGCTCATTGCAGGCCCTGGCAGTACAGGAGTTTCTTTGCTTCTGACGGCACTGAATTCTGTTGAGAATTGAGGGAAATAGGCTTACTTAAGTGATTTAAGTTATATTTTAACTTAAAGTCTTTTTATAAAGTCAAATTGACTTTATAATTCTTATATCACTTAAATTAAGTCTAAAGTGAATATTTTAAGTTATATCTTTTATTCACTTAAAGGAGGCGCCAAAAATCAAAGAGAAGACTATGGAAAGTGACTTAAGTTTATTTCCATAAATTTAAATGAGCTAAAGCCCTAAAATGTACGGCCTTCTTAGGTTTTCACCTCCTTTGCTTTATAAGGGATTTGGGCAATGAGAAACTCATCTTTTTGAATATTTCAACTTTGCCTTGGAGGTTTTTCCCCTTGCTTTCAGCCTGTGATCAGGTTTGCAGCAAATCCACCATTGGAGAACGAAATCTCTTCAGTGTGAGCACTTGTGAAGTTGTGAGAGATCAGCTGAATTAGTGCAGATTGAGAGAGCTTCATTTCAAAAGTTCTGCAGTGCTTCAACAGATTTTTTGTAGTGTTCTTCATCAGAAACAGAGGGTTTATTGGTTGCTGTTCTTCCTTCACCATGGCAGACTTCATGGCTGTTTGGGCGCACCTTCAGAGATGGTTTTTGGTTCTTTTTGTTTGAAAGGGCGTGGCACTTGCAAGGAAGGTTTTTTTGGCTTTTTGGAGAAACGTCTTCTTTCTGAGGATCTCTCTTCATGAACTTGGGCGCCCTACCTATACTTCTCTCTGGCTTCAGTTTCAGAATAAACTTTGCAATCTATAACTCTCTACTCCAGTTTTCGTCAGTTCTTCACTATATTGATCGGATTTCTTTTTTAAAAAATTTGGAGGCTTCTGGGTATGTTTGTATGTTTTAAATCCATTGTTGATGATAATAAACACCTTCTACAATTTCAGTTTGATTAAATTTGCTCAAGTTTTCATTCTGTGAGCTTTTATATGATGCGCCCCTTCTCTTCTGTCTACAAAATTTCTCTAAAAAACTAAAAAACACAAATAGACTTAAAAAAAAGACAGGGGTTTGAGCAGTGAGCTAGCAAGGCTCATCACAGAAGCCCCTGCTTTAGGCATCGAAAATTATTCATATGGATGGAATTCGAATATTCCCCTTTTTGTTGGCTTGTAATCCATAGTTGATGGCTGTATGAAATGGAAGGATGGCACCATATATGGATACATGTCACAGCTGCTGCACTTGAGCATAATAGGAAGTTTAAAGATCTAAATTAATCTCCTTGATTTTATCGCTGTGGTAGTTTTTGAAACTAAAATATTGTCATTGTCTGAGTAACCTCGTTAATTCCATCAGCTACCTGTCACAGCGGCATCACATGAATATGGTAGGGCGTATGTATTTGAAAGGGCGTATATATTTGAATAAGCTCCCTGAATTTTCCATTCGCTAACCCCTCACTTTGGAAACAAAAGAAAATCTGTTTGAAATTGGCCTGGGAAAAGTTGGAAAGGCTGTGGAATTCGATTTTATACTTATCATTTGCCTTGGTCTGAAATATTATTATAGTGTAAGCTTGTGTCTTTAGATTGCTTCATTGAGTATCATTAATATTCTCCATATTTAAACTGTGTTTGTTTCCTTATGCAACGACAACACTTGAATAGGGTAAGATTTAAATATCCTCCCCGACTCTTTTGGAACCTGTCATTGATGCAGCGCCGCTCTCTCTCTAGTCCTATCTTTAATCAGGATTGAAGTCCTCATTTTAGCTGCATATATATTTTCACCTTCCCGTTTAGCTGTGTATCGAAGTCGCCCCTCCATTTATCATATTTTGGAATTGTTTAAACCGCCTAATATTTAGATTGTTCATTTGCAACACCAATGTCCTCCATTTTATTTGTGTCTCTAACCTTGAATGAAGAAAACGACTTCTCACATTCTTTTATTTGTACTATCTTAAACTTGGAGGAAGTTGGTTCGCGTGTTTTCTTTGATGCCGACTACGAACAGATTGTTTAAGTTAGAAAATAGAACACCAATGAGAAGGTAAATTTAATTCTATTGCTCTGTACAACGTTTCAAGTTTTTACCAATTACCACTACTCAGTCAAAGTTAGAGAAATTGATTTTAGTAGATACAATGTTCAGATGTAATTCTTCCTGTGATCTACGGATAAGCCAATCTATTTGCAGTTAATAATCTCCCTTATTCTATTTGCTGTCTGTTACAGCTGTCGCACTTGTACACGGTAGGGTGTTTAGAATTAAATGACATCCTAGATTTTATTCGCAACCTCTCACTGTTGCAGTGCTAAGAAAATAGAATGTTGCTGAGATTTAAATATTCTTCATGATTCCATCATTTACCTGTCATAGCTGAGGCACTTGTTCATAAAAGATATTTCCTTGCATGGCGTATATTCTTCTACTCATAGTTTGTGTTAACTGCACATAACCAGTACTGATTGCATGCTTTATTCCATTCATCTGAAGTTTTCTTTAAAACACATTTAATCGTCTCTATTTCTTAGTGGTGTATAATCTCTTATGCATGGCGAACTAGATACTGAATCCTTGATAATAGACTATGTTTATGCAACCAGCGGTTAGTATGTATGGCGCATGAATTGTCATCAAAATAACTGTAAGATTACTTATGGTAAACTTAGTTTCTTTCAGCTTCACGCCATGCAATTCTCCTCTGTGTTCATTTTTTTTAAACTCCCGTTTAGGGATGGAAAGGGGTTTTTGTGGCATGTTGGTAGGCGGCTGTACGTGTGTAGGAGAGGTTACGGGGTCGAATCCCGTTAGAAACTTTTTGTTATAAATGTTATGTTGTGTTTATTTTTAACTTAGTTGGGATTTTTATTGTTATTTTTTTCATCAAGTTGAAGTTTTTAAGTAAAATTATTTATTTTGAATTGGGAGTTTCTTTTATAATATTCATCAAATTTGAATTTAAAGACATTTTTAAGTATTATGAGATATGTGGAAGTAAATAGTTATAATTGTGTAATTTAAAGTTGAAAGATCTATCTAAATAAATTTTAAAAATTAGCGCTATTGTATTTAGGAAATGAGGCTAATGTATCTTCAATAACTTATTTGATTTAATGAAGCTTTAAAGTTATTTAAATAATTAATATAATAGATTTTAAAGTAGACTGGATTTAAAGAATTTTATTTTCATGAAATGGAAGATTTAAATTAAAAGATATATTATGTCTTGATTTAAAATAATAGCAATTATAATTTGCAATCAATAGAGACGTTATGATTTTGTGTTTTATTAAATGGTTTAGTTATGATTGGAACGGATATAACGTGCTTATTGTTGTTTGTTTTGATATCTTGGTGTAAGTTAATTTGGATGTTATATGGAATTCTTTTACTTCTAGAGGCTAGAGGGTTAATTTGGGGTATGAACTTTTAATGTTCGTTCATTGTTGTTTTAAATACCTTGATCTATTTTTGGACTCTGCCATGCAAGAGTTAATTGTCACCTTAAAGGTGTTGAGTTGTTCAACAATTGGGCCACGAATGAAATATGTCTTATTTTGGCGTTGTTTTGTACGCATGTTGGCAGTCCTTGGTATTTTGATGTTGTGTCATGTTTATAGGAAGAGTGGCTTGCGATAGGGGCCGAAACCCTAAGCAGTTGCCAGGGTAACCTATCGTGGGTTTCTTGTAATTTAGTGAAAACTTTAATAAATAAACTTGGGGTTCATTAAATAATAAAGATTAACGGAATGCCTCACCTAGCACCTTAATGCTTGTATAGATTAAGGGTAGGTTGAGAAGGCCTGGAATGGCTTGTCGTCTACTTTGTCTACCTTAAAGGTAATCCGACTCCACATGAGTTTGTCTAGAGGCCGGGAATCGGTAGAGACTGCCAGGGTAACTCTGGATGAGGGCCGTTAGTCTAGGAAGATTCACCAGGGTAACCTAGAACAATTATGTGATGACACTCTATCCTGAAGCATGTTTGTGGTCTCTTTTGTAGAGTCACCCGTGTTATTGTTTTTGCATCTGAGAGTTTACTTGTGATCTTGTAATTCAGATTCTGTCAGGTCATTATGTGTTGTCAGCCATGTAATGTAATGTATGTTCTTTGTTGTGTGTTTGATTGTCTACTGGACCTGTCACTATCTCCTAGCACGGAGGGAGTGGACCTTCGGGTTCCACGCGGTTGGGTGGAAACCGTGCTACACCTTCATTGGATACTCTTACAAATGACATTATACTTGTAGCTGGTTCTTGTTACTTCGTTGATCGTGACAGTGGATGTAGAACATGTTTGTGGACACGAATGTTGGATATGATGAGATCATTACCTTATTGTATATTTACCTCATGTTTATGAGTGTACTCATTGTATCATCATTATGATGTATTGAGATTTATGAGAATCTCACTGGATGTAATCTGAATAGTATCTTGAGAAAACCCTCCTTGGAAAAACTCGAGTCTCCAAACATCAAACCAATGTATCAATTAGCAACAATATTGGTTACAATACAATCTAGGCAAGGAGCCTTCATATGAGACAACACTAACACTCAGATCTGGAGTAACACGGACAACGTAACAATATCAGCAAAATACACTATATAAACTCCATCCCAACACCCAATGAATAAATAAACAAATATATGGAACCACCAAAGGGGAATCAAAAAACTATGAGCTAAAACCACCCAAAAGTGGAACCCAAAGCCCTTAGTCAAATTCTAATGCCCAAATCCGAAGAAGATTCCCCATGCTAAATATAGCATATTCCTTACACTTATCATAAGATGTCATTGATGAGCACACAATTATATTGAGAGGGGTGGGGGGCTGAATTAGTAGAATACAATCTTTTACTTTTTCAAACTAACGACCACAATAATATCAATTGCACAATATCATTCACATAAGGTCTACACTTATGCAACATAAGAACACATGATTTACATGGAAACCCTTATGGAGAAAACCACGGTAAAATATTGCCTGAGTTAGATGAAGAAGGTAAGCTTATTTTTGGAACTTGAGGCAGTCATAGAGAAACGAGGGGAGTAGTTGCGAATTGAGCCATTTTCGAATTCCAAATCAAGTGGAAGAATCTACTCGCTAAAGATGTAACATGGGCAGATAAGCAATTCATACAAAAGCATCCCAAGTTGCTAAACATGTAGGACAACACTTTTTCGAAAGTGAAAGGGCATGTTATGCCCCTAATATTCTTCCTAAGTGTAGTTTATATTTAAACTCTTAAATTCCTAACATTGTTATTTTTATTATGTATTTTATTAGGGTAATTAATCTACCAGTTAAGAAGACCAAAATCCCTAATTAAAGGGTGTATCCTTTGACTTATACCTGACTATTGATATATAAATACTCTTACCTTTTTATGCTTATATTTTCATGTTATGTCTGTTGTTTTTTCTGTGTGTTTTATTTGTTTTAGAATATTTTTTATGTATTTTATTAGGGTAATTAATCTACTAGTTAAGAAGACTTAAATCCCTAATTAAAGGGTGTATCCTTTGACTTATACCTGACTATTAATATATAAATACTCTCACCTTTTTATGCTTATATTTTCATGTTATGTCTGTTGCTTTTTATGTGTGTTTTATTTGTTTTAGAATATTTTTCAGATTACAAACAGTTCGAGATTTGTCCCCTCCCTAGTTGGTCTTCATTTGCTTTCACTGCTTTGCAGGGTCTTCCTCTTACACATCTATTTAATAATTTATACATTGTAGTAGTTCGGGGGTTACTTTTTTCAGGTTAACTTCCATGTGTATATTTTTTAATTTTTCTTGTTAAATAATGATCGATAACATTAATTCTGAGGCAATTTGAGGCCTATTTCCAAAAAAATAAAAATAAAAAATTTCTTAGTAAGTTTATGTCTATTACTAAAATATAATATATATAAGAAATTCAGGCTGATGCTAAAAATAAATAATTTTTTCTTGAGGAATATCAGGTTGGTGCTAAAAATAAGTTAAATTTTTCTCGAAGAATTTCAGGCTGATGCTAAAAATAAGTTAATTTTATCTTGAGGAATTTCAGGTTGATGGTAAATATAAGTTAATTTCTTAGGTGAAGTTCTAAAGAAAAAAATATTTTGCTTAGTTTGGTGAATATTTGTGTAAATAAAAAATAAATTGATTAATTTCATTAGTGAATAAATGTATTTGTAATCAAAATTTAATATAATATTCTCTTTGACATTAATATAATTTTGTTTTTAGGGGCGGGGGACCTAGCTCAAATAGCTAAGCATCTGTTGCAGGCGAGAGGTGACGAGGTCTAGTCCCCTCGTCCCCATGGTACTGAAGGGTGTGTCATGCCAGCATCGCTGGTCACATGAAAAAAGTTTACCTGGCGCACTTCAATTTATAAGGGGGTTACCCATTCCTGCAGTCTCAAAAAAAAAAAAAATCCTTTTTAAAATTGTTGTTCGTGGACATTAATATAATTCTTTTTTTAATTTCTTTGAGTGGATTAGTGGATTTGATTGATTCATTATATAGAACCTAAGTTAGGGCCATAGGTCTAAACAAATCGAAGGGGTTTGCATGTCTTCCGGATCTCATTTTTGCAAGACATGGGTGAATAATATTTGCTAGTGGAAATACTTTCCATTGTTTTATTTATCTGTTGATTGAACAATGGGGATTAAGGGGTCATGATTTAGTTTTGAAGTTTATTAAATAAGTAGGATACCTAGTTAGCTATTCTATTAACCAATATGGTCCTAAGTGCTACTTAGAGATTACCAGGTGATAATTTTATACAAACGATAAATCGGGGAGGACCATTTACCTAAAAGTGGAGTTGAGATACGAAAAAACAAACCTAACCCTATTAGTTGCTGTGTTATGATATTTATTATCTCAATTTCACTGTTCTATCAACAAACGATCAACATTGGAAAGTCCATTACCTCAATTATGTTGTACCCAAACCAAATTTTTTGCTTCATTTAGGCATTTTGCTTAAAAGAGTCTAAACCTTGATAAAATGATGTCAAAATACAGTTGTTGGGCAATTCAAGCATGGACTTTGGTTAGTGTCATGATAGTCGTCAGCAACAATTGGTCAATACCTGGAGCTTAGAACTAGAACCTGGGACTCAGAGCGAGACATGTGATGATGGAGAAGCGCTTCATGACAAGATTATACTCCTGCATGGTCATTTCAGTGGCCAGAAAGGTGATTACAGAGATTAGATAGATGAAGATTTTTAGCAGAAAGTAAATTTGCGCCCTTGTAGCCCAAGGGCGCCCTTCTTTTTGAGGGTCCAAATCTTGTTACTTTTGCTTGTAAATACAGTCAATCTCTTCAGAATTAGCCCAGATATCCGGCGAAGTCATCCGAGTTGCAGAACTCCGACAACTGACGTTAGAAGCTGAAAGTACGAGAGGTTGCATATTACTAAGGATGGTCAGTTCACAACTTTCTGTGCCCCTGTAGCCCAGGGGCGCCCTTGAATTTGGCTCCTCAAATGACTGAATTTGCAGATATTGTCTTCCTGAGATCTTTTCTAAACTAGTCTAGCTTCGCAACGCACCAGTTCGCCAGTCAATCTGACATTCTGAGTGATCGTAGCAGAGGATCTATCGAGCACGTAAATCAGAAGTTGGAGAAATGTTGTAATACACACCTGTACCTCTGTAGGCCAGGGGCGCCCAGCCTTTAGGCCTGTCAGATGGGGTTTTTAGCTTTCGCAATCTGCACGAGACTTGTGCAGAATTACTCTAGCTATCCAACGAGCCCAACCATCAGCGTTCGGGATTTGGCAAACGACCGTACGTGCGAGGTCTGTGTAGAATGTTGAAAAGTGAAGACAATCGGAAAATGACCAAGTATAAGGCGTACATTTCACCTTGGAAAAGGCACCCTTCTCTTTGAGGTCTTAGAAGCAGTTCTCTCGCTTCGTCACCTCCAGAGACATCTCTTGTAAGTTCTAGCTACGCGATGAGACAAACGGTGCGCGAATCGGAGCACTCCAGCTCTCGGTGTCAGGGGTCAAAATAGGGTATCCGGTTGAAAGTTACACTTTTGATAAAATGGTGTTTGAGCCTTCACAGGCTAGGGGCGCCCTTGTTTTTGGGGTCCTTAATGCAGCTTTCGGGTGCCTTACATACAGTCATTGGATGCGGAATACTTCTAGTCACGCAATGAGCCTATCATCCAGTCTGTGAGGTCCATTGTTTGCCGTTAGCGGCAGTTTGAAGCGTCAGATGGCAAAACGGAGAAATGGCTAAGTGTGAGATCTTGCATCAATTTAATCAAAGGCACCTAATTTTTTGAGGTGTCAAACGTTGATTTTAGCAGTTGCAGCTCCCAACAGACATTTCATCCTTGCTTTGCAGGCTTCGCAGTGGATATCTCAATTCAGTCACAGCCTCACTCAGTCACCGAGAAATCAGAGCTGAACGGGGGCAACTATAACTTTCACTGAGCTATAAAGTAGGAAGTTAGCGAAAAATCTCATAACTTGTGCAAATGGACGCTTGGAGAGTTAGTTTTTGACTTTTTGGAATCTAGATGCTGAGATTGTTGCTAATTTACCAAAAATAATATTAAGTTCAACTTTTTGCATGCAAGGTTCAAAATGGGGGATTTTCTTCAATAATTTATTATTGGCGCCCTTTTGTAATATTTAATTACAAAATTGCATGTGAGGAGAACTGAATATTTTATTATTATTTTGTAATCCGGACTTCAAGACAGTCACAGTTCAATTGGAGGGGGTCCAATCGGAACCTTTCTTTTGTTAGTCAGGGTTTAAAGCTGAGAGTGGCGCCATTATGCAACAATTTTCTCTATTTATTCATGGCGTCCATCATTTCTCATTCATCCAGCTTGAGCAAAGGCGAATTTCCTTCAGAGTTGGGCGAATTTTGATCAACGATCATTGGCGAAGACATCAAAATTATTCTTTTGCAGCTTCCTCGAGAAAACCCATTTGCCAAAATTTTTCAGGAAAATTTACTCCAGAGCATCAGTTCTCGATGCTCCAATTTTCTCAACTGAAAATTCCTTGCATGGTGGAGTAGAAGTCAAATTTTCGCATTTCTGACGTTCTGGGTTGTCTTAGAATGTTTTTCTGGACAAAACCCATATCTCAGAATTTTTCGTGAAAATTGCTCTCCGATAGGCTATTTTTAGTTTTCCAGAAAAGGTGTTAGAATATAGCCATGTTCACAATCAACAGGCGAGTTTTTTAGAGTGCAATAGACACAGACTAATTTCAAGACCAAATCGGTCTTAATTCATGATTTCATCAGAAAAGCTGAGACCGATTTGTATCAAGTGCATTCGGAGGGTTGACAGGCGTAGTCACTCAAGTCCATATGGTTGCATGCATCGTATGGCCGATTGTCTTCCAAAGCCGGTTTAGAGGGTTGATACCGTTGGGAACTTTGCATGTGCAACAAGTTTGTTTGCATTTCTCACAACCAGAGTGTGCGCAGTCAAACCTCGCAGTTTCGTCATGCAACACTCTTTCATTAAGGAAAAGCGTCAAAGATATCAAGCTGCAGAAGAGATAGTGGCCATCACTTCAATTACGGAGCCGCCAAAGTTATAAGTCAGTGAAATGCTAGTTTGAGTTGCTGATAAGCAGTGAATTGTCAGTTAAGGCATGTGACGACCTCTAGATGGTGACGCAATCAACAACCTCGTGGAGAGGTTGGTTGTTTGAGATATCAGCTAGTGATCAGTCAGTTAGAGCTTGCAGTCGTTTGCAAGTACAAAATCTGGAGCATGCAATTAGAACTCGACTTTCATCTTCAGTTCTCTTTGCGGGGTCCACACATGTCTATCTTTATCCTCAAAGATATTTTGCAAGACTTGGAGTTTTATTAGGGTTTACGTTAACTGATGGTAGTGTTCCAGTTAACTTGCTTTCAATAAGGACGTGCATGTTTGCACATTGTCCATTTAGATTAGATGTTTCAGTTAACTAATGGTAGCTTTCCAGTTAACTGTATAGTTTGCTTTATTAGGGTTTAGTAATAAAATTTTGCATGCATTGCAAGACTGTAGTTGATTCAAGGTGATTTTAGGGTTCCCTACACCTTTGATGTCTATAAATAAGAGCTTTTGCTGATTTGTACATAACTTTTGCTCGAGAGTGTAATACATGTTGTGCCCACCTTGCCTGTAATATTGCTTTTTCTGTATTTGTTCGCAAGTATTTCTTATAATGATGAATTGTTATGCCACTCGGGTTTCATGCAATTATTATGGTGAATGCTTATCTTAGTTAGATATAGTGGCTAGTTCAATTGTAAATTGTATGCGTGTTTCGTCGCTGCAATTTACTGTCCTAGTTGGCTATCCTTTGTGTTGCGTTTCTAATAAGCCTATTCAGATTGAGCAAATAGTTGTGCCCACCTTGCCTTCAAGTTGAGAATTTGTACTCAAAGCTTATCGTATGATGTGTGTGATAATAAACCTATTCAAACAAGCAAATAGTTGTGCCCACCTTGCCTTCACGTTGTGAATTTGTACTCGGTTTATCATGTAAGCTCACTCCCGCTCCGTTTCCTCATGCTCTGATTTCTTGAGGGGATTGGATAGTTTAAGTTACTTAGTTTTGGGTTGTAGTTAAGTCCTGTGAAACTAGAAAATACTTGGCTGCAATGTTCAAAGTTTATTGCAAACCTTGTGCCTCTTTCAGCTGAGACAAAAATATAGGAAATAGATTAGTTTACTTTTCAAGCATTTTGTTAGCACAACGAGGGAGCTTCCCCTCCTAATTTGAAGAGCACTCATCACGTAGTGTGCATAGCTGTCTGTACCAGCTTGCACTCTAGATGTGTTAGTTGTTACGCCAACAAATTACAAGACTGAGAGCTTTGATGAATTCAAATTTCAGATTCTAGAATACAACAGTAGAGACTTGAGACCCAAACCTTAAAAGAAGAAAACTTAGGAAAATTGAGTATTGTGTCACGTTAAAATATAAATACATAACTTAATTATATATGGAAGTAGAGTCTTGGACAATGTAGAAGAACGCTTATAATCTGATCAAATGATTTTTTATGCAAACCGTAAGTGGTGAATCTTTGCCAATTTTGTAATGGTTGTAGTGAGTTCCTAACAATTAGAACCCAAAGGCTAAACGTGAGATGTAATTTCATGAGGACTAAGACCCAATGATTAAGTGCCCATGTCAAATTGATGGCCAAATGGACCTAAATATAGATTTTTTTTAATAAATTCTTGTTGATTAGGATCCATTCACGCATATTATTTAAGTCAAATTTTTGACTTTTGAAAATTTAAAGTAATCGTGACGGGGTGATTTAATGGAGGCTAGATCAATTTTTAATAAATTTTAGTGCTATAGAAGACAAGGTGGCCTGTAATATTAGTCTGTAATATTAGTTAAAATTGGATGTCATGATTTGTCATATCATTAATTGGCAAATAGTAGTCACTCAAGTTTGTATTGATCTCTTTTGTCAAATTCATATAGGACTTCGTTTGACTTTTTTATAGGATGTCATATTTAAAATTGGATGAGGTAGTTTACCTAATTTAATATTTAATATTTGTACATTTTTAAGCATGTAACATCTCCCATTTAATTATGTTTATAACACACATATGGTCCAATAGTCATATCATTTGATGACTTTTTCATGTTGCAATATTGTAGCTTGGCTGTTGATGCCATAGATTCATTTTGTTGATGACTTGATATTTATAATACTGGTTTTAAGGTTGGTTCTATCTTTAAATGATCTTGGTTTTAGAGAAAAAAAATCTTTATAAAACCTGTACAATAGAAGCAGTGAATATACAATCTGAAACAAAAAACAGAATAATGGAAATCACAGATAATACACAGTATTTTCTCATCATATGGTATGTCCAACTCGGTTCTATGATATTTTTTGAATAAAATTGTCATATTTAATCTTTTCTTTGAAATAATACTTTTCTGTTAATTTGTCAAAAGATTTAACTACATTTTGTAACATTTGACATATTAATCAAATTCTTTTCTATGATAATATTTGAATTAAATTTGTCGTATTGAATCCTTAGAAATAATACTTGTCTGACAATTTGTCAAAAATAATCCTTACAATAATTGCTTGATACAGACGCAAGTGGGGAATCAATGCTGGAAATTATCCTGATCGCACAAATGAACGAGCACAGGAGTATGCTGAGGCCTGTTTGGACGTAGCAAAGGAAATGGATGTTGGTGTCGCAGATCTATGGAATGCTATTCAAAGAACAAAGGAGTGGGAGACAGAATGCCTCAGGTCGATTCATAGCTTTCCACAACCGTTTTTGTTGAAGCTATAATAGATATGTTGCATCGGCAGGCTATCCATTTTTATGTATGGTATTTCAAAATTTGGTAAATAATTCATAGGATAGAGCGTAAATAATAGCTATATTAAGGCAGGGGTACATTGATCTAATGGCAAGAGAGTTTTGAAATTTCTGCCAGCAGTGTGCACGTAGAATGATGATGTATATTGGCAGACCTCATAGGCATGCCCGATAAGAGCTGCAATGCATTGACATTTGCATCAAGTTCTAGATACTTAAAATTTGCTTCCATATTCTAACTCTATCACTGTCATGTTTCTGTGATCACATCATTAATTCCGCATTGTTTCTTCTTAAATAAATTATTTAACTAATTACGTTATCTTTTTTCTACTAGTTATTTAAATACATAATAATCTTTAATTAATCTGACCAACTTCCCTTCTAATTAAAAAAATCATATTTATTTAATTAATTAGAATAATCTTCTCCCATCACTAATTAATTAAATAATGCCTCTTTAATTATTATACTAATGTCATAATGCACATTGCCCCTTTTTTTTTTTGTATTAAATTTTAATGATATGTTAAACTCAGTACAGCGGATTACATCTTTCTATAGCATCTGTTAGCTGTATAAACTGTAGAAGTTCATAGGTGATCAGACCTTACACTATCAGCTATATAGATATACAGGTTCTAAGCTTGTGAACAGCATGAAAAGACATATACATTTAGATATACAGATTATAGATTTGTGATCAGCACTAAAAGACATAATACAAAAAGGATTGGACTGTGACAACATTAACTTTCATTCCCCAAATTCCTACTCTCGCTGTAATCATCCAAAGAGTCCCAGTTGACCAAGGTATTGATGGCTTCAAGCTCTTCATTAGAAAACACTTCTTCAACCTCGTAATTGGAATTGGTGAACAACTGAGGTCCTTTGTCTTCTTTGGCACTTTTCCCTTTTTTGATCTGCTCTTTGAACTCTTCTTTAAAAGTCTCCAATGCCTGCATAAATACAGCCAGATTGGGCTGCCCTTGCTGCCATGAATGCCCGTACTTGACTTCCTTCAGGTGGACAAGCACAATACCATCTTTGAGTAACGTTAGGAACTTGCTTTCCGCTATCTCCATGGTTGCCACAACCTGCTATGCAACATTGAAAAGTGTGAGTCTTTTATTTGACTCAGTAAGATACCTCCGAATCCCACTGTATTTGTCCTCATTTCTTGCCCTCCATATAACCCATAAGATTTCAGTTGTGAGAATAAACCAGAAAAGATGAAGTTCTTTACCCAGCTTAATATCAAAACCCGTTAGAATCTCTTTCCAATTGAATTTCCTATTTGAACCCCAAGTATCATGATCATTCCAGAACACATTCCATATTTCATTGGCATAAAAACAATCAAAGAATATATGATAAACAGTTTCAGGTACTCTTCAAATTTCACAAATATCAACATCAATATTTTTCAATTTAAAAGGAACCTTTAGCAATAAAACAAGCCATCTAAAACAAGTTTTTTTTGCATCTATCCCATTATGCCACAGATAAGAGAATGCTTTTTGCCAGTCTTTATCTTCGCGGTTAGTCCTCCAGGCCTTGTTAAGATACTCAGTGGGTGTGCAAGAGGCAATAATTTCTTTATACATAGTTTTAGTTTTGACCTCCTGTAAGGGGAGAGTACCCTTCCACTGGATGTCAATTGGATCATCTTTCCAATTTTCCATTTTGAGATTTCAAAGCCAATAATTACAAGCTTCTTTTAAAACAGAGTAGGTTCTGAAATTGGAAGAAGGTAATCCATAGTCCTTTCTCAACTGATCCCAACCAACCAATGATCCATCCTTGATAATGTTGCAGAAAGTTTTAATGCCCATTTCATTCCATGTTTTTGCTAAGCAGCCTTGCAACAAGGCTAAAGGCTTACCATTATGTTCTAAGTTCCACCAAATGGAACAAATACTTCTGAAAACCAATGATCCTGCAGGTACTATTGGATACTTGGTGATGAGGAGATCATTGAAAGGTAGTGCCTTCCATGATTTTGCCAATTTGGGGACAGCTTGTGAGATGTTATTCCTGATTAGCACCTTCCAAGGTTCATTCCCATCTAGGGCCTTGATGACCCACTTTGCTGCAAGAGCCACACCATGCTTTTTCAGATCCTTTAGGCCCAAATCCCCATTAGTTTTTTCCAAACAACACCATGCCCATTTGACAGAGTGCATCTTCTTCTTGTTAATGATAACTTGCAGCGTTGATATAATATTCCAGCTTGATAAATTAAATGATAGCCATGAGGCTATTTAATTTATATATGGCACGAATTTGTTATTAAATAAAGAGACACATCCTTACTCAAAGGCTGACCTCCTTTCATATTGGCGCGATTATCCATGAAGAAACTTTATTGATGGCCGACCTTCCTTGAATTTAGCATTTATTATTTGTAATTATTTTGGCTGACCTATCTCTTGAAGAGTTGCGACCTCTCTATCATTTTGTATATATAGAAGATCATTTGTTCACATTTAGTCATCAAGCAAGTTCGATTTATTACTTCATACAAGTGCGAATTTCTTCAAGAGCAGGTTGCGAATTCTTCAAGGGCAGATTTAGATATTAAGGAGGTGCAGATTATTATCTGTCTTTGCATCTTGTGTAGGTGCTGAATATTGGCCTTGAGATTGGCCTCATTGTAAAGAGAATTGTTGCCACTATTTATATATATAAGAGAAATCTTTGTTGCTGGGTTTTTCTCCCTCAAGAGGAGGGTTTTCCCAGGGTATCTGCTGTGTTATTGTCTGATTTTGAATTAATTTTCTGTGCATTAAATCTGATCATTAAAATCAACACTTCTTACCTTTCCCATTGGACCATAGGAACCCTCTGATTTTCCTTTGAACCTCATTGACTTGATAACTATTGAAGAACCAAACTGAAGCAAAGTATAAAATGTAGGAGGATAGGATCTTTTGGCAGACTTGTACCCTACCAACAAGGGACAGATAATGCCTATTCCACCCATCCAACGTCTTATCAATTTTGGCTTTTAGCCCTTGCCACATCTCTTTTAGATTTGGAGAGACTGAAAATGGGATCCCTAGATATCTTATCTGCTTTTGGGGCCCCCCCATTGAAGATCAAACTTTTGCAACCAGCTAGGAGGGGTGTCAAGCCACCCTAATAGAATAGACTTAGCCTTTGAGATCTTAGCTCCAAAAGCTAGGCAGAATAGATCAAGTTTGGCTAAGTTTTCCTCTTCCAATTCCACAAAAATAGAAGTGTCATCAGCAAACTGAATATTTAGGAGCTCACCATTGTCAGGAAGGATCACCCCTCTCACTTTAGGAGAAACGCTATTGTCCCTTAGATGATAGTGAAGAGCATCCAAGCCAATAACAAACAGGGCAGGGGCAATAGGGCACCCCTGCCTAATTGACCTTTCCAACTGAATAGCTTCAGATTTGGTCCCATTCACCTCTATCAGGGCAGAGGCATCATTTAGGAGAGTGCTAATCATCTTAGTGAATTCTTGTGGAAACCCAAAGGTTTGCAGGGCCATTTTTTAAGAAAGACCACTCCACTTTGTCATAAGCCTTCTCGAAGTCTAACAAGAGCATTGCCACATTCTACTGAGACCTTTTGGCCCATTCTAAAGCCTCCCAGCTAGTTATCAAGCTTTCAAGGATTTATCCCCCTCTGATAAACCAAGTTTCAGTGGAGTTTATGGATTTGGGGAGGGTATTGGAAGTCTTAATGCTAAGACTTTTGCAAGCACCTTGTAGGACGCATTCAACAGGGTAATAGGACTCCAGTTTTTAATCAAGGTTTTATCCCCTTCTTTTGGCAGCAACTTTATAAGGCCTTGGTTAATGCAGGGCCCCAAAGACCCTTTGGCAAGGGCATCCATGTAAACCTGGTGGAGATCCTCGCAAATCCACTCAATGAAGACTTTGTAAAACTCAGCAGGGAGCCCATCTATCCCAGGAGATTTATCATTACTCATGGATAGAATTGCTCTTTTAATCTCCTCTTTGGATATAGCAGCAGCTAATTGCACACTGTCTTCTTTAGAGATTTTTTCAGGCATTAAACTCTTAAGCTTGTTTCTAACCTCCAAGCAACCTAAACCATTATCTTTAGACCTAAAGAGGTCTTTATAAAATATTGTGAATTACTGCAAGATGTCTTCTTGCTTTGACAGTTCACACCATTGTGGCAAATCTAGTCTATTTGGTCCTTCATGCCTTTGTCTTTAATATACCTGAAGAAAAACTTTGACCCTTTATCCCCGTTGCTTAGCCAGTTGAGCTTAGCCCTCACTTTTCTCCCCTGAATCTTATTAGCTTGAAGTTTCCTCAAAGAGCATTTTGTCTTGTTGAGCTCCTCAAATAGTTGCTCATCCATATGCTTTTCTTGGATCCTTGTTTTAGCAGCTAATAATTCATCTTGGAGGCGGTTCTCTTCCCTCCTCCTATCTAATGCCTTCTTTTTTCCAATTGTTTGGAAGATGCATCTCCAAGACTTAACATTGGGATTCCATCTTTCAATAGGACTAAGGCCTTTAACATCCACCTATTGATACCCTGTAAGGTATTCACAACCTCCATGCAGTCTTTGTCCCTCAACAAGCTAGTGTTGAGCAAGAAATTGTCCCTATTCTTGGGGCTAATCTTGACACCACTGTTTATGGTTATCCTAGCTTTAATAGGATGATGGTCAGAGAGTGTGTAAGGATAGACCAAGACTTTGTTTCCTTCACTGAAAGGTACAAAACAACATAGGTCTTTGTTGGCATAGAACCTGTCCAGCCTACTATAAATTCTTTTGCTACCCTTCTGTGCATTACACCAAGTAAACCAAACACCACTGCTTTCTTGCTTTAGACCTTCAAGGGGATCAATAATATTAAGCTTGTTCTTCATTTTGAGCCAATAATGCATCCCATTCCCTTTCCAGTTCATATTGATGCCACCCTTTTTATCTTCCCTATTTTCAATCATGTTAAAATCTTCGCCTATAACCCGAGGGATCTCTGGGAGCCTTGCTAGCCACCTCCACAACTCACTCCTACCAAGATAATCATTTGGAGCATAAATTGAACAAATACCGAATTTGGCATCACCCCTCTCAAAGGTGGCCCAAACTACTCTGTTGCAGGGAGAGACCCCTGAATTGGTGAGATAGGGTTTCCACTTATTGGCCACCAAGATGGCAACACCCCCTTTGCCTTTTTCATGATTGGAAGCCAAGAACATTGAGTTCCCCCAAATGAATTTTAGATTAGTCTCAAGCAAGAACCCCACAGCCTTGAGCTCTTGCAGAAGGAGAAAGTCTTTATTCTACTCCAGATTAGGAAACCTTCTAACCACATACTTCCTGTCAAGGGATTCTAAACCCCTGAAATTCCAAGAGGTGCAGTTAACTATCATTATTACACTTGAGGGTGGGGGCCTCTTTGGCATTATTAAACATTTCAAAAAACTTAATTGCATTTTCTTCATTTCCCATTCTCTTGGGAGAGGGAACAACCAACACTATGCTGGTTTTCTTCCTCTTTCTTTTGTTGATACCTACACCATTCTTACAAATTGCTATGGTGCTGTCTTTCTTCCTACCTCTTTTCTTAGGTTCCTTAGGAGAAGGAGGGTCAAAATCCCCAACAACGGTATTAGCACTTTCTAGAATTACCTTAGACTTTTTTGCAGATTCTTCCCCCCTCTGGGGATGACACCATCCCAACATACAAGCTATCCGCTTTGCACTCATCATTGGGGAGGCCCACTGTGCTTCCAAGGGTCTCTTCACCATCAAGATGTCCAGTAGGACTTGCAGGATCACTTATTAGGCAAGGATTGGAAGTCACGGTTTTGGGAGCTTCGGTCTTATCCAAATTGTCCCCGATAATAATTTTTCCAAGATGAATAATTCATTTCCTCCCCTTTTCTACTTCACCACATTATTAAATATTTTGCAATTGTAAAGTGACTTTTATTAAATAATTGGGCACTGCATTTATTAAAGTCACTTTAACAATAAAGTAATTAATTAAATATAATCATTCAAAATATTATTGCGAGACAAATTAATATTTAATTAACTAAATTAACTCTGTGGTGACTACTTGGAAATTGGAGCCATTAGATCCGCTCCTATCTTCCAGAATGGTCTTCTCCATCTGCTGGTCAGTAATGAGTTGTTTGTGCCTGTGGGATTCAGCCAGTGACAGCAACATTGTATAGCAGTCATTGAGGATGCCCTCTATTGAGACTGGCAAAATGAAAATACGCTGAGCTAATACAGGAAAGAGTTTACTCCATTTCACCATCAAAATGACTGAACACAGGTCATCATCAGCCCAGCCCAATTACCCAACAAGGGTAAGGTATCCCTCATAAAGTCCCTTTCCCCTAACTGGATCCTCCTGCAACATAATGTACTCGCAGATCTAGAAAAGAATTGGTTACAGGTTCAAACAGTAACTCCTGGATAACCTATATCAGATTGCTCTTCAACCTGGCTATTCTCATTTTGATCACTGCTCCACTCATGGTTCTATTTGCTTAAAAATCGCATTTCAAGGTGCAGAGAAACGATCAATGGCTTTATTGGTGTTTTAATCTATCTTAAGCAGTTTATTTCTCATACTTTTCTTTCATTAATGACCCTTCTTTGAAATAGTCTATTTCCATCCCCCAGAGCACACTTTTATTTTTCATATCTCAGATGTTTTTGTAATGCAGCTTTGCAGATATTTATCTAGATTGTATCTCTTGTAATGTAGTTGCTTTTTTTGTATATCAGATAAGCAGAAATATTTGGCAAAGTAGTGTTAGAGCTATCACCCTTTTGGATGGGGTTCAATTTGAAATTATAACTCTTTCATTTTAGCATAAAGGAACTGCTTACTTTGGTTAAAGTGATGTTGGAGTGTTGGGTATATCTGATGAAGTAATGTGTTATCTTAATTTCTCTGCTTATTTTCTCATGCTTTGTGCTAAATGTTTTGTTGCTAAATTTTTTGAGCTTTCGAAAATTGACAGTGATGGACTGCACTTGAGCCCTATCGGTAATCAAATTCTGCTTGAGGAGCTCTTGAAGGTATTGAAGAGTGCTAATTGGGTTCCAAATTTACATTGGGAGTCATTGCCAAATGACTTTGATGAGCCTTCAATATATGATTATGTACACCCATCTGTGGAACTGGCAACAAATGATCTACAAAAATTTGCAGTGCAGTGAATATATCACAAATATGTGCTCAGGGAATTTTTTTCAAATCACGAGTTGGTGGAAATAGCAAATTGTAGCTTATGATTTGTATTTGTAGCCTTGTTTCCAGTAAAATTGTAATCAGGACATGGTATGGGTAGATGGTAGAAGGAAATGCACAGCTAAAACATTTACTATGCATTGTGGTTTGAACCTTAAGATTTTCTTTTTTAAGGTGGGGATTGTGGGATTTAGTTGAAATTTTTCAATTACGTCCTAAAGCCTCTGTGGGACATACAACAAATGACACTGCAGGTTCTATAATTTTTCTACTTACATTTCTAATGAATATTTCAGAATCAGACTTTTATGATTAATATATCCAAAGTTGTGCTGGGTAAAATTTATAAGATTGGATAATAAATTGGTAAATGTAATTAAGTAGTTAATCAATGCGGGCTTCTTCCATGGTGCACTCTTTCATTTTAGTGGTAGAAATGGACAAAACATGCACTTTAGAACTCGTAGTCAACAAGCAACAGGCTGTACAATAAACAAACAAGTGCCTGAGTTGAGGCTGCTTTATGTAGACTATACATGATATAAAAAAGTATGTAAAATATTTGAAGAGTCATAATAATTTATCAAATTCAAACTACTTGTGCACCATATGCTATACTGATTTATGATTGTGACCATAATGTAGAACTCAGCCTTATATGTATTCTTTACTAAATGTGCAACGAAATACTATACAATCTTCATTGCAGATGTCTTCCATGTATATTCTACAAAATGTTCTTAAATATCTTTGAACACCAGATACCAGGGCTGGTTGAAGACGAAATGTGCTGTAATAGGCTTGGTTATAGCAAAGTTATATTAACAACTTTTAGATTTTATACTAATGGTAACTGCTTTATTTTTTCTTAATTCAGGAGTCTGTAACACTGCCAAGGACAATAATCCTATGTTGTATAGACCCTTAATCTTATGCAGTTTGGAACTCATCTTCACCTCCCTAGAATCTCTAATAACCCTGCTGAAGCCTACATTCCAATATTGAATATGGAAGAAAAAATACAAATCCCTCCAATTCCAAAGAATCTTCTCTTAAAATTGAGTTGGCAAATATAAATAACTCCCTTGCTGGTACGGTGAAGGCCCACAACATGTCCTCCATGGTAAAGAGCAGTTACCTCTTTAATTTGCTTCTCAACAAGCCCCAAGCTATTACAAGAATCAGAAGGCAGTCTCCCTTGCCTCCTCAAACAAGAAGACTGTTTCAATTCTGAGATATGTGTACCAGAGCATTCATAGTTGTAATGTTGCAATTGAAAAACTGCTTGGGGTTACGGGAGAGGAGAATGTACATGCTCAACCAAATCAGCAGGACTTTGTGAACAAAAATCCACAGCCCCAAACCTCCACCCTGCCTCCCATCCCCCTGTCAATTCTTCCAATGCCACTCTGAGTGCTCCTCAAGTGGTTGATTGAAACTTTAATGATGGCAACATGAACCCAACTAACACTGGATGGTTGTGGAACTCTGATGGATGCTTTGAGGAAAAGACTGCTCTCTCAAGCAGAGTCTTGGTAAGTCTTTCTTGTCTCCTTTACATAATTTTTTTTGTCAAGATGATATCTGTGGGTGCAAATTTAGTAGCTTATCAAGTCCTCCTATTACATCACAGTTGATAGCTTGGTATGCTTGTCTCTTTATCTCAGAAAAAGGAGTTATATATATTCAAAATGTTTAGTCTGAATTGCTAGAGAGTTTTCTATTGCCTGTTGTCAAGATGCTCCAAAATGAAGTTATTATGCTTTGAAAGGCTCAAACAAAAATTTGAAAATATAAACCTGCCTTATGATCACTTATAGATTAAGTGGGCCTTCTGAAAATATAAACCTGCCTTGTGATGTTCACTTATAGATTCTGCCAAGTTAGTAGATTCATAAGGCAGGTTTATGATGCTCTGAAATGAAGTTATTATGCTTTGAAAGGCTCAAACAAAAATTTGAAAATATAAACCTGCCTTATAGATTAAGGGGTAGATACACGATAGATTATTTGTATAGTAAGTTTACCCATTTTCTCTACCTTTTTCTTTAATCTATTGATTTCCACATCCTTGTTTTTCAGTTCCTCATTAAATTTTTCTTCTATCTCTTTCTTATCTTAAGCCCATGTTTTTTCATAGGTCTAATGGCCTCATCCTTTTTCCACAATAATGTTTCAAGGTTGGGTTCATCTGTTTGAGTGGATGTTCTTTCAAACTGTTTAAATTCAGTTAAACACAAAGATTTTGGTGATTAATATCTAGAGTACCTGTGGCAATAGTTGTAGGCCGTTTTGTAGATGACACTTCTTCAATTGCATGTTGCATAGATTCGACATTTTCACATTATATTTCTTCTTCTGCCCTTTGAGTCAATGCGTCCAACTCATTTCTTTGATTTTCATATACTTGAAGCCTTGCTTCCAGTTGTTCAATTTTTCGTAGGCTGCAGTTCTTTCTTTTTCTTTATTGCTATAGGGAATGGTTCTTCTTCATGTTCTTGGGCTGTAAGTTTAGAGGAAGGAGTTGACTTTGCATCTAGATGAAAGCCAAAGCTGCTAGAAGTGTTTGAGTCTTCACTTGTCCTTTGAACAAAAGCTCTTCTCATTCAAAATCTATATAAGTCTGAACAAAGACAACTTTGGAAGCCAATTTAGAGGTGCCTGGTGTTAACCACTTTTTCTTAAGATGGTGTGAGTGCTTTGGTTGGGGAGGTTTTGGTGGTGAGGTGACCTTTTGTTTCCTTCTAGCTGAATTTATGGATATCCCATATTAACTAGTATTGTTGCATGCATAGAGGGTGATGCATTAGGTTTGCATAGATGTATGCATGGGGGATGATGCTATATGTGGAGAGTCAACAGTTGTAGGTGTGGAAGAGAATGTCGCATGTGCAAAACTTGTAGCTATAGGTTTGGAGGAGGTTGCATGGGCATAATGTGTGGCTTCATGATTTACTTCCACATTGTGCTCTTCATTTGAATCTTCTTGCAGTCTCAACTTTCTCCTTGCTTTGGCACCTTCCTCTTATATCCTTTGCAATTGTCTCCCTTAACCTTTTTTGGTGAGGACCTTGCCCTATTGTAATCTCTAGTATCATTCATCACAAGAAATTCCTTCTATAAAAATTTCAAAAATTGATCCATTCAAACTTTTCGTAATGAGCAATTGAATTAAATAGTGGTGCAAAAGAGAAATAGGCCTACCTTTCTAGTTTTCTTTGGCCATTCTTCTAAGCAAATTAAGCAAGAAATTGGTGACATTTACCAACCTATTGTGCCAAAGGTGGTTTAAGAGTTCAAAGTGCTATGTATACAATAAAGATTGCTAACTTTGATACGTAATGTATTTGATGATATGCGTTGCTACTTTGGCTAGGATGTTGGTAGCGATAATCACTTAGTGCCTTGTGAGGAGTGTCCAAATTACTCTCTTGACAATGCAAACTTGTTTCTGGCTGTTATTGCATTGGGCCTTTATGGCCATAGCTCTCTGTTTGTAGGTAACCCTGAAACTTCTGCAATAATTCCCTCATAATCGTTTACTTTAAGTCAAAGTTGCATGGACATGGATATGGATGCAGATACAGATATGGTACTAGATACGGATACGGCCATTTTTCAAGATCCCTAATATGGATACAACAAGATACAACATTCATAAAAATAAAAAAATCCATATATATAACACAATTTTCTAAGTTATTCAAGAAGATTTTCATTACTTTAGAAGCAATATGGACCACATAATTGCTACATATTCCAAGATGTTTATATTTAAATATAATTTCATCAACAAAACAAAATTCAAGTATATTGATAGAATCACATGCTATAAAAAATATATTAAAACTTAAAAATTTAAATATAAAAAGTTTTAAATAATAAATTAACAATTTAAACTTTTTAAAAAACTATTTTCACAATTAGTTTTTTAAATCTTAATTTTTCAATTGTAATTATAAATTAAAAAATTATAATAAAGAAAAATAAGTATAAAATATCAATTTAGTATGTATTATACAAATAAGTAAATATGAAAATTCAAATGTCTTTTTAATTTTAATAAAAGCTTACTATATATATTATAAAATTTTATTACATTGTTTTATTCCAATAATATTAATATAATACTTAAAATATTTTTTCGCAATAATAAAAAAAATCTGTATCCAAAAATTTATATTTACTTAGCTGCAAGGTCGTGGCAATGTTGGTAAACGCCTCAGGCACAGGGGGAAATGAAGGCACCCAAAAACACTCAGAAATACTTGAAACGCCCTAAAAAACAGAAAGAAAACTGTGTAGATAGAAGGACAATTGTGATTTGTGCAAGTTAAAAAATTCAAAAACCTGTGTAGAAAAAACTTCGGAAATAACAACCACCAAATAGTTGTACGTTGAGGGTTTATTTATGAAATAAAAATCTTTAGTTTTTGCACTAACTTCAGTTTTAAACAACAGTTTTTTGAAGATTCGGGCCATTCTTTTTTTAGAAATCGAAACCCTCTGAATCTGGCGCGACTAAAAAAAATGATGTTTTTGGATACCCACAGGTATGGTTTCCATGTCGTATCAGCGCTGTATCGATTTCGTATCCGTACCAGGTATGGTGATACGTGTACTGGGGAGGGGGGAGTGGCATATCCTACAACTCTGCTTTGAGTCCTTTCACAATTTCTACATCATTAGATGATGTTCCAACAAATTCATAAGCTAGCCCTTAATTATGTCCATCCAATTGCTGAAAATAATCTAACTAGCTTGCCTATTGGAAGATAGGTAGACATGCCTAGTAGTTTATATTATTGTGTGGTTTGTAGGTTCTCAACAAATGATATCTCCCCATGGTGTTACAAAGAGCTGAAACAAGGTGGCAATTTTCTTGATGTTGTTGGTAACTCTAGCCCCTTAAATTGTCGTGAGTCTATTACTTTAGGGCCTTAGATTATTGATAGCTCTTTTCCTAAGGTTGCTAGTAACTCTTGAAACATGTTCTTTTTTTTAAATTATTGTAATTCTCTAGTAGGAAAATTCAAAAGAGTCACAATTTAAAAAAAATGGTGTTAGTTGAGGCCATAAGGGTTAAGAGATCACACTTGTGTGAGTACAATAGGACTAAGGTGGTGGCTTTGGGAAATTTTGATGTCATTAGTATCCATTCCATCACATCAACTACCAATATAATCGTCAATTAGGCTAGGCATGCCAACTAGCCCCCATCAAAAAGTCACTTATCCGTAAGTGACGTGGACTAAGGAAAAGTGGTTGTGTGTAGGGGGTTGATGGGGACGGTGTATGGAAGATTGGGGCTAGTTTGAATGGTAATTAATAAATTGAATAAGGAACTAAGTCAATGTAAGTGTAATTAAATGACAAACAAATATTAACAAAATATACAACATATTATCTTAGTATGGGAACTTTATTATTGATATGACTAGAGAAATGATGGATGTGATGATTAGGAAAGAATTGACGTTGAGGTGGAATTGTTGATGTGATGGCATATGATAGAGTTGAAGACAATGGTGTTGCAATAGGAGATCGATGGGACAAAAGCACTTGCAATTCATGGTTTGTGTGGAGAAGATTGATGGCCTCCAAAAATAGGAGCCAATAGGTCGACTAAATGGAACAAATGAACTGTAGAAAGGTGTTGATTGTTGGAAATATTGTCATTGATGTCAAAGGGGCATGGACATGATAGTTTATCATTGATGTCAAAGGTTGAAGAGAAAATCGTTATAGGCCAAAGGTAGTGATGAGATCAAATGAAGGGCAGTGATTCATAAAGATCATTGATCTTATTAAGGGCAGCGACTAAGTTTAAACTTAGGCAGCGATTCATTATTAGAAGGGCAGTGCTTATTATTAATATCAAATGACTCCTAGAGCAGCGATTCATAAATGATATTTTATCAGTTGAATACAAGCTGACTTTGAAGAATTAAAATAAAATAATTCCTTGGTATGGCTGATTACTCATCATATAGATGCCACTTTGATGTTAAATTAAATTGATAAAAGGCTGGCTGATTCTATTGGGGGTGTGAGTGTTCCCTGTGGAAGGTGTTTAAAATAAATTGCAATAGAATTATTTGATGAAACCAACTTGGGGATTTAATATTTAAAATAAAATAGTTATATTTTAAGTTTGGCCGACCTCTTTGGGAGAGTCACATCTTCTGGGTGAAGAGGTATTTGAAGGGGCATGATGAAGTTATTTAAGAGAGTTTGTGGAGTACATTTTGAAAGCAAGAAATCATTGAAAATCATTCCTATTTAGAGCAGATTGAAGAAATCAGACTTCAAGAGCAGATTTAAAAGAAGTGTGAGCAGATCTAAAGGTGATTTGGAGGTACTTTTTGCAGATTTAAAGCTGTGAGCAGTTTTTGAGCAGATTGGTGAGGAAGTTTATAGTATATGGTTGTGAAGGTACTAAGGCAGATTTGTGAAGCATATTGAAACAGCTATACTCAAGAAGGGAAACATAATATATATTTGGAGGTTGGTGCCTCCTCATTAAAGAGATCAAGAGGTTGGTGCCTCTCATTAGAAGAGATTGGTGTCTTTCATTGGGTTGGTGCTCAATGGTGGGGATTGGTGTCTCCAGTGGGTTGGTGCTTACAAATCTTGTAAGTGGGGATTGGTGTCTCCAATGGGTTGGTGTCTCCAATGGGTTGGTGCCTACGAAGATTGTAAGAGAAGTTTTATATAAACAATATTTTGTCGTGGTTTTCTCCCATAATGGTTTCCATGTAAATTGTATGTTCTTCACGTGTTGCATAATTGTTAGATCTTGTGTGATTGATATTGCTATGGTTGTTAAGTTTTGAAAAGTAAAAGATAGTCTTATACTGATTCAAGCCCACCCCAGCCCCCCTCTTTGAGTATAAGCGTGTGCTCATCATTGATGGATTAGACAAACCATTGATGGTGGAGTGGCATAGCTATTGAAGATATTGTCCTTGTTGTGGCTACAGGTTGACATGTAGTAGTGTTGAAGGAACAACACTTGTTGAAACACATGTAAAAGTTGCAACAAATGTTTGGCAAGACGAGTTTGTGAATTGTGTAGTGGTTGTGGGTACACTTGCAGCAAGAGTGTAGAAAGAGAACACTAGTAGCAATGCACAATAGTAGGATCTCGTGAGTTGCGGAGTGGCTGCGAGTTCACTTGTAATAGTGGTGCAAAAAAGAGAACACTAGTAGCAACTCACAAAAACCTTGCTGCAAGTATCAAGGCCCACTATAGTTGTTGCAAAGGTACCTACAATAGTTATGATGTTGACGAAAAGATGGTTTTCCAGCCAACAATGCCCAAGGGTTTTTATTTTTAACTTATTATTATTTTTTAAAAGCATATAAGCAAAATGAAATCATTCCTATGGTGGGACAGATTTTGAGTTGGTAGGCTCATTCACTGCTGTTGTTGCTATGCCATAATATATAGCTAGTGGCTGAGAGAGTCATTTATCAATGCTAGGTCCTTTGTCCCTCACAAGTTGTGGGATGAAGGTTTTCTTGTCAAGGGGCTTCTTATAAAACTTAACACGATGGTCATTGACCATTAGATGGAATCTGACTGGATCAATGGTTGTTAACTTGATTGCTCCAATTGGAAATGCTTATTTTATTTCATATGGGCCAAGCCATCTTGTTTGCAACTTTCTTTTTTGATCTTTATATTTTGAATCATATAGTAATGCCCAATCACCTTGTTGAAATTCCTTGGTTTTGATAAATCAGTTATGACATTGTATATGTTGTTTCTAGATGACTTCAATGTGATAGACAACTTCCTTTCTTAACTCATCTAATGCATTTAGTTGAGTCATTCTTTCTCTTTGTTTCAGACAAATTTCGTATCAAGTTCAAGAGTAGTCCTTAAAGTTTTTTGCTTAAACTCAATGGGAAGGACAACTTTCTTACAATAGTGTGTGAACCCTATTGTAATCTTCCATATAGTTTTTTAGGCTCACATTGCTCCAAGAAGGCATATTGCCCAAACTTGGCAGTGTAAAGCTATTGTTTTAGTGAGAATGCCTTTTGATTCCCTATTTGTCACCTCAACTTGGCCATTAGATTGTAGATGATATGGGGTAGACTTCTTATGTCCGATCTTGTACTCATGAACAAGAGTTGTTATCAAATGTCAGTGGGCCTTGGTCAATAACCATTTCTTTTGGAACTCCATAACGAGTGGAAAGCGTCTCATACAAAAACTTTGCTACTTTTTCATCCTTTGCATGTGTCAAAGCTTTCACTTCTAATCACTTAGTTAAGTAGTCTATCCACACTAGTATGCACTTTTCTGGCTTCATGAGGATCAATGGGGCCTATGAAGTCTAGTTCCCATTTATCAAATGGTTCCAATACTAGTTTTGGTTGCGGGGATGTTTCATTTGATTAATAGTGACCACATTGTCTTGCATACAAAATTACATCTCTATGCAATGTTAGCCAATAATATCTAGTGGTTAACACCTTGGAGGTTGTTCTCTTGGTTGCAAAATGCTCCCCAAAGGGTTCATCATGATAGGCTTGTAGGATCAAATACCTCATTTTCTTGTGAACAACAATGCATGTCATTGTCAAGGCTAGTATAGAAGAGATATCTAGAGATCCATGAGTAAGGAAGGCTTTTTTCCACTAAATTGTGTTTTTCTCTTGGTGAAAATTATGGAGCTTTACTTGCAATCAAATAATTAGCAATAGTTGCATACCTCAAAGTGATAATTATTGGAGAAAATAAATGTTCATCAGGGAATGAATCATCAACAATAGGGTTGTTTGTATTAGAAATAATTGTGAAAAAAATCTTCCATAACATTGGCTTTACTATGCTTATCTAAAATGGTAATGTAAAACTCTTGCAACAACATCAACCAACACACTAGTCTACCATTCACTATTGGTTTGTTCATTAAATATTTTATTATTGCATGGTTAGTATGAACAAAGACAGAGCCACTGGTGATTTAGTGATGAAATTTGTTGATTGCATAAATCATTGCAAGGAGTTCTTTTTTCAGATACTATGTAGTTAAGTGTAGTTTCTTTTAGATTTTTGTTGATAAAGTAAATGGCATATTCTAGTCGGCATCTTTTTGCCCAAGGACAACACTTATAATTGAATTAGATGCATCAATATGAATATGAAAGGGAATTGTCCAATTTGATCCATGCAATACTAGAGTTGTGGCCAGTGAAATTTTTAGAGCTTGGAAGGCTTCTTGGCATGCAATTGTCTAGACAAAATCAGCATCATTAGCAAGTAATGCAAACAAAGGTTTTATTGCTTTACTAAAGTCCTTGATAAATTTGAAGTAATAGCCTACATGGCCAAGGAAGCTTCAAATGTCTTTCTATTTTTGGGGTGTTGGCAAGCTTGTAATGACCTCAATTTTAATAGGGTCCACTTGAATTCCTACTTGAGAGATGGAATGCCCTAAAACTATACCTTATTCAATCATCATGTAGTAGTTTTAACTGCTTAGAGACAAGTTATGGTTTTGGCATCTTTGTAATACTTTCTCCAAACTAGGCAAGGCTTCATCATAGGAATTGTCATAGGTTGTGAAGTCATCTATGTATATTTCTAGAGTCATTGGTGAGATCAGAGAAGATGCTCAACACAACCCTTTGGAAAGTAGCAAGGGCATTACAAAATCCAAATGGATGGATTACGTAAGCATGTGTGCTCTAAGGACATGTGAATGCAGTTTTATCTTAGTCCATTGGGGCAATTTTGATTTGGTTATAAACAATGTTAATGGGTCCTTGAGTTTTGCTCGTCATACCTGTTGTGACCTTTTCACACATCGCCCCATCGCAAATGGGGACCCCCAGTAGTCTGCTAGTTTTTAGGGTTTTGTCTCCTTGCAACGGTTTCATGAGGTCACCTTGTTTAGAGTTCCAAGCCAGTTTTCTGAGTCATCTGAGCCAAGCCAAAAATCCATGCTTGAATCAGTGCATAAACGTCACAGGAGTGCTCAGAAGGCCTTGGAAAAGAAGATCGCTTGTGTTTTCGGCCAAATTTGACACTTATTATTTTTTAGGGAATCTGCTTTTTTGCTTTTTCATTTTTTCATTTTTGGCATTTTTGGATCAAACGGGGTTTCCTATTTTTTAGGGATTTTGCATTTTCTATTTTTAGAAAGTCAACCCTGATCAACGAGTCAACTTTCCATCTTTAGATCCAAAAATCATCCAAAAAATCGAAAAAATCATTGAAAAATCAAAGAGAATCGAAAAATCAAGTGAAAAATCTGGAAAAGCAAGCAAAAATCTGAGAAAAATCAACCCCAAAAGCATCAAATTCTGGAAAAATCATTGAAAATCAGTCAGATCTGAGAGGAAAATCACCAAAAAATTGACCAAAGAGTATAAAATTCATGGCAAAATTTTGTCTAAGTCTAGAAAATTCGCCATGTTCAGCCTTGAGGAAGTTGGCCCTTAAAATGTGGGACGGAAGGAAGAGTGGCAAGGACCATGGAAAGTCCGCCATGCCCAAAGGGAAGAATGGCAAGCCTTGACCAAAGTCCGCCCAGACTTGGCAAGGATCATCCAAAGTCCGCCCATCCTTGAAGAAAATGGCAAGGACTATGGAAAGTCCGCCCAACAATAAGGAGAAGATGGCAAAGACCTAACAAAGTCTGCCTTGGCTTTGGCAAGACATGTTCAAAGTCCGCCCAGACTTGGCAAGGATCATCCAAAGTCCGCCCATCCTTGAAGAAAATGGCAAGGACTATGGAAAGTCCGCCCAACAATAAGGAGAAGATGGCAAAGACCTAACAAAGTCCGCCTTGGCTTTGGCAAGACATGTTCAAAGTCTGCCCAGCCTTGAGGAAATTTGGCTAAGACCTTGGAAAGTCTGCCTTGGACTTGGCAAAGGCCCTTCAAAGTTTGCCATGACTTAAGAACAGGTTGGAAAACCTTCTTTGAAGTCCGCCACACCTTGGCATAACATTTGGAAAGTTCGCCATTGGCATAGGAAGGGAAAAAATTAAAATTTTGCTAAGTGTTTGAGGCCTAGTAAAGGAAAATCCGAAAATTGCCCAAGTATAGAGGCCAAAAGGGAAGGAAAATTGAATTTTGGCTAAGTATTTTAACATTTTTTGAGAGGAGAAGTGCAAATTTTGGCTAAGTGTGAAAGGAAAGCCTAGTAGAAAGTCCGCCATACCTTGAGGAGGGATGGAAAAGACGTAGGGAAGTCCGCTTGGGACATGGCAAGGAAGAAAATGAAGTTCGCCTAACATGAAAAGAGAAGGGATTAAAATTCGCCTAAGTATGGATGTCCGGAGAAAACTTGATAAAGTTGGCCAAATATACAGAGAAAATGCACAAGGCAAAGAGGTAGGAAAGTCCGCCCTTGGCTAAGAGGGTTAAAATTTTGTCAAGTATCATAGAAATTCGCCTAATGAAGACATCCAGACAAAGACTTTGCCTAGAGAAATTCATCCGAGCAAGAGAAAAAATGATTTTGGCATAAGAAAATTGGCCCGACGCAATTCAAAATGAAGATCTGGCATAACATTTATCGATGGAATGGCTAGAATTTTGACTTGGCTAGACGAAAAGTGGAATAAAATTGGAAAATAAACTTTTAGCCAAAGAAAATGGAGAGAAAATTAAAATAGCCATGGGTCCAAAACGAACGGGTTGGAATAAATTAAAATATTTTAATATTTTAATAATTTATTTCAAAATTCTCAGAAATTTAAAAGCCTTGGACAAAATTAAATTCGCCAAACGTGTATCGGAGGAAAATAAATTACGCTGGACAAAGATAAAAAATCCAATGGGCAAAATTAAATTCGCCATGATTTAAAACTTGGAAAATCGAATTTAATTGAATATTTAATGTGTTTTTTTTTCAAAATTCGAAAAATAAAGATAAACATCTAAGCAAAAAATCGAATTTTTGAAAATCAAAGAGATTTGCCTGGATAAGCTCGACATGGATTCTTTTCAAAAAATAAAGGAAACTTGCCTATTTGAACAAGAGAAAACAAATTGAGATCGAGAGAGAAGAAGGCAGTTGCTAAAACAAATCAAGTTCTTCAGCATTATAATGAGTTTCAGCAACTCATTTTTCACAAACACAGCTGAAGAAAAGTTAATCTCTCTCGAAATTCTAAGGCAATCAATTTTTCAGTAGGCAAGATCGAATTTCCTAGAGGAAGAAGTAATTTTATGCTGAAGAAGAATTATTCTTGAGAAATGAAAAGATTTATTTGCTGAAAGTCGAATTTTTGTGCAAGAGGGGCGCACTTCATCACTTGCTTTTTGATTCAATTCTCGAAGTTTAAATCTGATTTGCAGCCAAAAGTCTTTTACTGAGGTTTGAAGGTCAATTGAATAAGTTCGCCATTCTTCTTCTGTCTCTTTCATGTTGATTAAGTTCTGTCTAAAATTTCAGCTTAATCCATTTACTTTCAGCTTGCTTTTTCGCAGAAATTTTATTATTTAATTAGCTGAAAGTAAATTATTCGAACACAAGGCACGGAAATAAATTATTTTAAAAAGTCTCCGTATTAATGTTAGTATTTTTGACTGCAGGTTAATGACCACAGTGGGCGAATTATCAAAGAAGGTAGCAATGAAGTTCGCCAGCAAAGGTGTCCAGTGAGAGTCTAAAATTAATTCAAAGTGGAAAAATGTTGCAGACACCGATCTGGGACATGTTGACTTCGAAGAGTTCAAGAAAAGAGTATATGGACAGAACGGACTTCCAACACCAATTGCCAGAAGAATGGTGAGAAATGGAATATTTTAGGCAGCTGGATTCCCACCTGCGATGGATTGTGTTGAAATGATGGTAGAATGTGCCTTCCACTATAATGCTCAGACAAGACAGATCATTGCACCTGATGGCAGAATTTTGGCACACTTGGGCGAGGTAGCAATTCAAGAAACGTTTGGCATCCCAGCACATTCTCGTACTGTCTACAAGACCAAGGAGGAAGCTAAGCGTTTGTATGACAGCCAGTCAGACTTATGCACCACAAATATTAACAAGGCATGGCTGGATGAGCCGAAAACGTCAATAAAGAAGATGCCTAAGAGGCCACGCCAGACGGACTTCAAAGAAGATTATGGGGACATCATTTTGATGCTGAACAGAATAGCTGGCAACCCTGAAGGAGCATTTTTTGAAAATTAGATGTACTACTTCATAGATGAAATCACTTCTGGCGTAAAAATGTTCAATTGGTCTCGAATGATAAGTAACAATCTTCACGAGCAGTTGGTCAATTTGGAAGAGACAGTCTTTTCACATGAGCTCGTATATTGTCTACCTGTTGGCTAGGTCATATAAATACTCAGGATTAGTTTGTAAAGGCAAAGTGGGCAATGGAGAAAATGAACTCAGACCTTATGATTGCTACCCACAACTCCAGCTGAGGGAGAAGTCTCATTTCAGAAGGGTGCATGATGCCTTCTTAATGCATATTACCAGAACACTTCAAGGAGGAGTGCATCAAAGGCTGAGTCGTGAGGCGAAGAGTTTGATCAGTAAATACGGATCCTGGTTCATCTAGTTTCCAAAATTTACATATGTCAGGATCCAGGGATTTACTGGAAAACCCTATAAGTTGCCCATCTATCTGACAAATCGGATGATCTTGATTGAAGTCCTGAGGCAGCTAGAAGAGTACCAAAACATCCAGAGGCCAACTAAAAAGGTGACTGTTACATTCCCATTTTTCATCGGGAATATGTTAGAATCCTGTCCGTCGGCGCAAGCAGCTGAAAGCGTCAGGCTAGAGATCCAGTGGTACCCATTCACAACCTACAAGTCCAGGGCCAATTTTGACCCACATCATCACATCTGGACAGTGGATGGGAGAAGGTACAAGCACAGGGTGGAACTGGAGGACTTCTGGGCAAACTCTGCTGATGAATATGAGGTTTGAAGAAGATTATGGTTCAGAATGCCAGTAGACTTCATGAGGGCGATTGAACTTTGCCGGGTGCTTGATCAGTTGCAGGACGATGGGAACTACATCCAGCCACGCTTCGAGGAAAGCCGACCTCTTCCTCCCGTAAGGTGGTCAGAGCCTGAGCACTCAGACTTAGCAACCTTGATGAGACCAGTGACCAAGTACTCTCAATGGTGGGTTGACCATCATGTTCAGGAGATGAGACAAAAAAGAATAACGCTCATGTATGATTTAATGAGCGAGACAGAATCGTATTCCTCCAATGCTGGCGCATCCCATCAGGATTTGGTTGAGATTGGAGAGAAGAGGAAGGAAGTAGTTCCAAGCTAAGTCACAAGGTTCAAATTCGAATTCGAGTTCGGTAGCTTTGAAATTCGGATGAAGTTCGGCCGGGAAAAAATTCGAAAAGTATAAAATTCGGATTAAATTTGCCTTATGTATTTTTATTTTATTTTTTAATAAATATAAGTAATATATTATATATCCATAATATTGTCTAAAATGCAGCATTCTTATAATTTATAAATAGAATATAGTATTACTATTAAGAATGCTGCATTTTAACATATAAAATATTAAATTGTATTTATTTACATAATAATAAATTAATAATCTAACATATTTTTATTTTAAAATAAATATATTATATATGTATATTTATAATTCTAAAAATATAGTATAAATTAAAATTAAAATACTAAATTTTATTTTAAAAATTAAGAACAAAGTTAAAATATGCCTATATTTTTATTAAACCTAAATATTAAAAGCCTAACTATACAAATTTAGAAGAAATTCAACAGGTGCGGACGGAGACGGAGACCTACCTGGAGAATGCGACGCACGCCACGCCCTGGTTTTTTCTGGAGAATGCGATGCCTTGGACGCGCGAGCTAGGATATGCAGGAGCTGGGAAACACAAGAGCCGACAAACGAAATGGCGAGCAGGACAGTTGAATCTCAAAGTCGCGAGCAGGAGAGTTGAATCTCAAAGCTGCGAGCAGGAGCGAAATCACCCTTATCTTAATCACGCCATAAATCAACTTGCGACGGCTCTCAGACGAAAAAATCCAACCCGTGATTTCTCTCAGATGATTTTTTATCAATACTCAGAGTCAGCTGTGTTACTAGCATATGGGAGTGACGTTTTTATAAAAAAATCGCTTGGGCAACCCTAAAAAAGCCTTTAATAATTTTCCGTACGAATATGGGCGAATATGAACGAATATGAACGAATTTTAAACAGAACTTTCAAATTCGGGAATATTCGAACTTCATCCTTGAAGTTCGCCGAACCTTGTGACACAGGTTCCAAGTGTAGAGCCTGTTCAGAAAAGACAGAGGGGAGAATCATCTCGCTCCGCAGAGTCTCAGAATATTGACGAACTGGTGGCCACCGCAGAGGAGTCCTTGGTTGAAATGATTGAAGCTTCTGTAGTCCAAGAAAAGAACAATGAGCCTATTCAGTTGGATGATGAGGAGCCCTCATCTCATACGGGCACAAAAATATTAGGTTTAGATAACGAGAAGGAAGTCCAAGATGATGACTTCGAAGAGGGAATGATTTCCGCCCTCAGAGAAGTCTTGGATGTTCCCAATGAAGAGAACGTTCACGAGGAAGATGGCATTGAGCAGCCTACCATTCCGGATTGGCTAATAGAAAGGATGAAGGTTTAGGTGCCGGAAGAAGCCCAGGAAGAGGATGATATTGCAGACTTCTTGGCAAGGTTGGAACGGGTTGCAATTAAGAAGCCGGCCAAGAAATTTTCCACCATTCAGCGGGACGAGGTAGGCAGTCATTCCATACACATCGCAGTACTGACAGTGGACAAGCCACGGGATGAGATCACTCCTCAAGAGTAAGCCATAACCACCATAGATCTTGGCCCAACCACAAAAGGTCAGGAAGTGGAGGAACTAGATAATTCCGTTTCAACTGTCAAGGCGAGACTGGAAAAAGAAGTGGCAAAAAAGGAGTATAAAAGGGAAGTTGAACGCCTGAAGGAGTACATACGACATCTGACCCAGCCACTCAATCAGGGTGATGCAGTAGCTCCTCCTCTCCTTAATCCCTGGCAGGAAATAGCCAAGGATGTAGAGGACAGGATGGTCACGGCCAAGGAGGCACAGGAATGGATGATAAACGAGAGCACTGAAGCAGCCTCGTTCATGGAGAAGCTGGCACTTGCCTATGGGCAAACTTCTTCTTTTCTTTCCAGACTTATTGATATGGCGGAAATTTGGGACAACCTTCCAAATATTCAGGAGAAGCTTATTCCATGCCTTGGGGTCCTAAAGGGCATCCCAAGAGAAGAGTTGGTTGAAAAAAGGGTGATTGCTGCAGGAGCAGCATATGATTTTCACCATTGGTTTTGGGCAGTGACTATATGGAAAGAGGTTCTGGAGAGGGCGAAAGCGGATGGGGTCAGAGTGGAAGAGCAGGTCAAAGAAATCCAGGAGAAAATTTATATGACAGCTACAGAGGTGTTTGACCGTGAGATTGTCCAGGAAAACGACATGCAGCTGGAGAGGTTGAAACATAAGGTTTTCTTCTCAGCTACTGGACCAATTCTGAGACAGGACTTCATGAAAGTGGCGAGTCTCTTGGCCATCCGGAATGATTTTGTGAAGCAGGAGGCGGATTGGGCAAGCACCTTCGCCAAATGTGCTAAGGACTTGGATGGACTGGAATTCTGGATTAGCATGCTGCCGCCCGTCACGATGGAGGAGGTTGTCGCGGTCGTGTCCAGATCCATCGAGCGCAATGCTGACCAAGCAGATAGGGACGCCTCTCCTTGACAATAGCTCCAACTGCCACTTCACTACCTGTTACTGATTGTTTACTGATTGATAATTGATGTTATTTTGGGCAACCCTAATTAGGGTTGAGTTGTAATAATCTTGGCCGTCGATATTGTTTTAATCTCAGCCTTTCATTTGATTTTTGAAACTCTATTTAAACTGGTGATCTCTCACTTTCATTTGTGTGGAGACATATATGAAATTGTTGCATTGAGACTATTTCCGATAATAAAAGCTCTTATGCATGATTTGCTTTGAATAACTTTTATTGTCAAATAGTAAGCGAGGTTGCATATCTTCTTCTACCATAGATTAAAGTTAGAATTAAGTTAAGTAGAATTTGCTTTGAGTATTGGTTAAGTGAATGAGAGATTGATCGTATAGATTCAATGGTGAAGTATTGCTCATACTTTCTTCGAATGGATGATTTGCATTCAATGCGTAAAGTTAGCCTGAGCTATAATTGTGGAAACTTAACTTTAGTCTCATTCGAGGCTTGAAAACCATTATCACACCCCTTGAAGATTGCACGCACTTTGCGTAAGTTGTCCTAGGGAGGCCAAACCAAGTGCGGTTATTCCTTTCACCGGATCTTTACTGCCTCTTAAATTCTTAGACATAGAATAGATTCCCTAAACCCTTATCTTTTTGCTATTTTTTTTGAGATCCGAATTGAAGTTCTAATTGAAAAGGCCTTTAAGGATAAATCCGCCTAAGTCCCGAACTTGTGAAAATTTCTTTAACGTAAGTCCCCTTGTTTATTACCAGCAAATCACAACGCCCATTGAGCTTATCCACACGTCAAGACTTGACAAAAGAAACCTTTGAATCGCCATATTATCTTCTCGCAATCTTAGCATACATGGTGGTTTTTCAAGAGAGGATAGAGTGTCTTTGGACATTTTATTTTGTGTGTTCGGTGGATGATAAAACGTACACTAACAATACCCATGTCTGTTTGGTACAAGTGCTAGTTCTTTGTTGGTTTTCCCTCAGGTATGCCCAGGCATAGAAGGATCCACAGGGAATCCAGAGGCACCCGGGCGGTACACTAGGCATACTCGGGACATACCAGGAGAACCCCAATGTACTCAGAACTTGTGGGCGCCAAAAATGAATTTTTAAACATAAAAAAAAAGCATTTTTTAAAACAAAAACACTTACAAAAAGCTTTGGTCAAACTCGCACGAGTTGCACTGCCTCTCCACCCAGCTAGAGGCATTGCCCCCAAACCCCCATGAGGGGTGCTAACCCTCAACCCCATCAAGGTCTCCACTCCGAACCCCCACTAATTATTTGGATTTATTGTCAGATAAGAAACTTGATTACAATGAGGGGGTCTAGGAATGGAGACCAAACTGACAACTTAGACAATTATCTTTACGACTATCCTAATGTCATTGCCGCTTGTGTGGGTTAGTTTCAATGATTGGAGTTTCCATTGGGAGCTTTATAATTATTGGGGTAGGAGTGGTAAGTACCTTGCTTGAGCGGAGCCGTACATCACCATCTTAATCACATAGTTATTACTGTGGAGGTTGTGGTTGTTGCTAGAAACTAGTGTTGGGGTTGAACTATGACTAGTTTCCCTTGCATTGTTGTTGCCATGCATTAGGTGGTGCTTGCCATTGTTCATTGTAGACTTGTGATTGGTGACTATTGTTTTCATGCTCCTTGTTGGGATGTCCAATTGGGTGGGATTGGGTTTTGCCAAGCTTGGGAGGTGTGTAGTTCAATGGCAACTTATATTAGTTTTTAGTATTTGCAAATGAATTAAAAAATGGAGCATTAAAATATAAGGTATCTTGAGGCATACCTTATTTTGTCAGCCATTGTCTCCTTTGTGCTACATAGAAAACTTGCCCATTTTCATCATTTACTGCCTTGAACTCCTACCTCTCTTGCTTGTCGTGGAGGGCCAGTGCTGCTTGTGCAGGTTAGTTTCAGTGATTGGAGTTTCCATTGGGAGCTCTATAATTATTGGGGTAGGAGTGGAAAGTACCTTGCTTGAGCGGAGCCGTACATACATCACCATCTTAATCACATAGTTATTGTTGTGGAGGTTGTGGTTGTTGCAAGAAACTAGTGTTGGGGTTGAACCATGACTGGTTTCCCTTGCATTGTTGTGGCCATGCATTAGGTGGTGCTTGCCATTGTTCATTGTAACTTGTGATTGGTGACTATTGTTTTCATGCTCCTTGTTGGGATGTCCAATTGGGTGGGATTGGGTTTTGCTAAGCTTAGGGAGGTGTGTAGTTCAATGGCGACTTATATTAGTTTTTAGTATTTGCAAATGAATTAGAAAATGGAGCATTAAAAGATAAGGGATCTTGAGGCATACCTCGTCTTTTCAGCCATTGTCTCCTTTGTGCTACATAGAAAACTTTCCCGTTTTCATCATTTACTGCCTTGAACTCCTACCTCTCATGCTTGTCTTTTGCAATGCTGGCTACCTATTTGTACTTGCAATCAATTTTCTTTCGTTGACAATGGGGGAAATGCTCAACCAATGCTACTTCTACTTCCTCTTTTTTCTTGCTTGCATGTAGTGTATTTAGTTGTGTTGCCATGTGATTCATGATATCTTGCTTCATGTCCTTGAGGAGGTTGTCGAGTTCCATTCTTGAAACTCTTACAACAATTTTTGTGGAGGACAAAGCTTGGTGGGTGCGGGTCTTCTTCGTAGTTGACTTTGAGTAGTTCCTACAAATAGTTCAAATGTCATTGAATGACATTTGAGAGATATCTCCTTTGCCAATCAAGTCCAGGGTATCCATGCATTCCTCATTAACTCTCAAGAATATCAATTTAAGTGAGTCAGAGGACAGCCTATTCTACTTAGATTTATGTAAACAAAATGACAACCTCTCCACATCATCTTTCAAGGGTTCATCCTCTTTTTGTGTCATTCTGAATATATCTTCCCCCCTCATCTCTACTTCTACAATAATCTTGATATTTGAGTAGGATTGTCTCCTTCATAGTTTTCTAATCAGCTACAACATGGCTACCTAATCCTATGAACCATCTTAAGGTTGCATCCCCAAGGGTTGTTTGGAAAAGCTTCAAATAGTGGGGATCAATAGTATAGTTGTAACTTCTATAGAGGACATCAAATTCAAACAAGAATGTGTTTGGGTCTTCTATTATTAGGCCATGAAAGTTTGGCAAGGCAAAGGGTGGAATGTTTTTCATTGCAACACGCTCTTCTTGATAAAAAAATGCAGAACTCAAAGGTAGATTGTGTAATGTCCAAAATGGATATTAATGCTACTATTACTTAACTTTTTTGTAAATATTATTTAAATTAGTTGGTCTAATATATCTTAAAAAAATATTTAGGGTAAATAATTGATAGAATTAATAATATTTCAGTCGACACCATTCAGACCCTAAATTTGTATCCATGTTTACCCAAAACATTAACAACTCGGAAATATGTAAAACTAAACCTTATAAAATCTTAAATTATATTAATGTTTACACAACTTTAATATCCCACTATTACACTTTAGACTTTACTATCGGGCCCTAAAATAGAAAATCCTAATATGTTCTACCTGAATCTAGCAAACCCACATAAATTCCATTTTAGTCGTGCATTTACATGGGTAACCTATATCACAAATCAGACCCACAATGGAAGATAAATTGTAAACTATATTTATATTAGACAAATCGAAATGCTTTACCAAATGCTTCTACCATAACAAGACTCAATAATAAATTGTAACTACTCTACTTACTTTGCAACAATGCTATAATAATAGCACAAAGTTGTAACTGCTTGGTTGAGGATCTACAATAACTCATTGCACATCACATAGATTGGATGAAGATGAGATGTACCATTGTGAAAGCTCCAATATCATTAGTCTATTCTCCCATGAGAACTGCAAATGTCAGTGCCAACTCAATATTGCTAATATCGACCACCATTAAAGCTAAAATGCAACTTCTAGGTGAGAATCACTCATTTGGCCAACAATGTTCTTGTCCTTTGGTGTGATCTTTAGGGTTTTCATTCTTATACCCCTTGTGAATCTGAGGGTTTCTGTATTTATATTTGTGTGTTCGAATGCTAAGGTTCAAAACAACTTTGGGTTATGGTGTGGAATATTTTCATAATAATAATTATGTTAAAACCTCCAATCCTTAATACCAATCAAAAGACTGTTGAAGATTGCATTGATGCTAGATCTCATGGTTGGTACGCAGTAGAGATTGTCAATACCCAGTGGGTGGCATTTTCCTTCACTTTGCACTTGAAATTGTGTTACATGTACTACAATGCATAGTTTGCAGACTCGGACTCGCCGCGGACTCGGCAGCCCAAAATATGACTCGGACTCGGGGACTCGGCACGGACTCGGGAAAAGACTTGGCAAGGACTCGGCAAAAAAAAAACCGTAGTTTTACAAAAAAAAAGAACAAATTAATGCATTTAGAGAACATAAGAGCCTAATTTGATTATCAAACACTCATAATTCAAAGATTACACATGTCATATGATCATCAAACACTCAATAATTGAAATTTAATCATTCATAATTTCATAGTCATCAAATACTCATAGTTTCAATGTATAACAACATCATAAGTTTATAAATGTTTACATATAATCATGTTAAAAAGAAGAAAACATTAATAACCACATGTAGTCTACATCTTCCTCTTTCCCCTCCCAATGGTAGCCAATTTTGAAGGCCTAGAACTAGAAGGTGCCCGTGCTATAGTATCCAAATGAGGACTAGGAGATCGAGAAGGGGAAACATGATATTCAAATGTGTCTTCGTCGTCCTCCATGGCATCCAATCTTGCTGCTTCTTCTTCTTCTGCTGCTGCTCTCTCTAATTCAGCAAGATCCTCATCAGTAAGTAAGACATCAGCCTCATCATTTTGTTCATTAATAGTCCATTCACCATATGGATCAATGTCATCCAAGTCGATGGACTCATGTGAAACACCCTCCACCTTTCTAGTTCGAAGGCGAAGGTTGTACCGAACAAAAACTAAATCATTTAAGCGCTGCTGAGTCAACCTGTTTCTCTTCTTTGTGTGAATGTTCTCAAATAGACTCCAATTGCGTTCACACCCAGAAGCACTGCATGGCTGCGACAAGACACGTATGGCTAGCTTTTGAAGATTTGGTGTGCTAGCACCATAGTTTTCCCACCATAGATCTACAAAAACATGTTTAAAAAATATAAATATTAAGAAATAAGAATAAAGTAAAAAATCTATATGTAAGAATCAAGTTTCTAATTTCATTTTTTACCTGGTTGTTGTTTTCCTCTTCTTTCAATTGCTTGTTGGGAGGAAAAGAGTCTCCCCTCTGCACCCTTGTAAACCTTGAATAGATAAAAGAAAAAGTAAATCAAATATAGAAAATTCATAGATAGTCAAGGCTCAACATTGCAATTTCATAAATAAGATATAACAAATCTCACCTCCAACTCATCAAGCACCTTATCTCTCAGCTCATGATCAGGCACCATCCTATCAATGCATGTGACAAGACCATCCATGACCTCCTCATCCGCCTTAAATGTTTCCGAAGTAGAACTTCGGATTCAAGAAGTAGGCAAAGGCATGAATCGGCTGGTGGAGTTGGTGTGTCCATCTTCGATCAATGATGCGCCATATGATTTCATATTTCCTTTTGTTGCCACCATAGTAATGTGATATGGCCTCTTTGGCCCTATCCATGGCCTCATAGATGAAACCCATTGGCATGCCATCTCCATCCACCATACGAAGAACCCTCACCAAAGGTTCTGTCACCTAAAAAAATGAAAACAAATGTTAAATTATAACAAAATTAACCCCTCAAAAAATAAAAACAGCAAATAGATTATCATGTATAATTTTTTTTTGTGTGATTGCTACTTACCCCCATCAACTCCTCTCCATTTTTGATGAATGTCTCATCAAAAACTATGGCAACAATCCTCTCCCCTTCAGGTTTCTTGTAAAATGAGGACCCCTTCCAAGCATCGGACACGAACATTTGCTTGAGATGACCAATGGCACCAAGAATGCTTTGCAATGTGAGGAAGTGGCTAGCGAATCGTGTCACTCCAGGTCGCACAAGGTCCTTGCCATTTGTGAATTTCCTCATCAAAGAAAGCACCCAAGTATGGTTGTAGATAAATTTTGTAACATTTTTTGCATCTTCAACCACTTTTTTGACCCATGAAATCTTCCCAATGTCCTCTAGCAATAGGTCCAAGCAATGTGCAGCACATGGAGACCATACAATTGTGGGATACCTCTCCATAAGTAGTCTACCTGCAGCTACATAAGCAGCTGCGTTGTCCGTGATGATTTGGACAACATTATCAACTCCAACCTCTTGGACCACCTCATCTAATAGATTGCATAAAGTCTCAGCATTTTTGATTTCATGGGAGGCATCCATTGATTTTAGGAACACCAATCCACCATTAGAGGACACTAAAAAGTTAAGAAGAGTTCTATTTCGTCCATCTGTCCACCCATCAGATAAAATGCTGCAACCTTTTCTTCTCCAAAATTTCTTTTGCTCATCAACCACAAGCCGTGTATTCTTTACGGCTTCCTCTAGCAATGGCCCACTCAAATCTCTAGATGATGGGGTCTTAAACCCCTTTCCTGCAACTGTAAGGGCGTTCACCAAACCTTCCCAATATGGGCTGTTTGCAACATTGAAAGGTAGATTATTGTAGTACCAAAAGTTTGCAGCAGCCATCCTAGCTTCATGATGCTTTTCCTTATTCCAACCGGTACCTTCAAGTGAAGGTTGTGCTCCTGGAACATTACGTGGAATAAAATAATTTGGTCCTGATGAAGGACCCTGGTCAGCACTAGCAGTAGAAGAAAATTAGGACTCTCACTCTCACCAAAATGTGGCACGAAAAGCTTGGACTTGCAACACGGGATCCTCCACTCATCGCTAGGGCATCCTTTGTTTTTTGTCTTTCATCTTTTTTTATCTCATAGTCAGCAAGAAGGGCCTTCATCTCTCTAATAATCTCAGGAGTAGCTTTCTTGCATCCCTCTACATTTTGCCCAGGTATTCTAGCAAGGTGGTATTTTAATCTGTTTATTCCTCCTGTCATCCATTTATCACATTCAGTACATGTCACTTCACCTTTTTTTATCTCCTGGAATTCCACACTTCCATGCAGGGTCTCTTTTATTTCCCCTTGGATTTGAAGATGACATTGCTGGAAGTTCAACATGGAAAACAAAAAAAAAATCAGTTAGGGTTTGCTAAAAAATCAGCAAATGAATATGATTCAAAATTTCAAAGTTTCAAACAATTGCAAAAAAAAAGAATGCAAAACCAAGCTAGAAATTGTAGGAATTAGGGTATTAAAGAAAATAGAAAAAAATTTGGCAGCATTTCCCCTTATTTCTCTTGAATTTTTTGATTTTGAATGAAAGAAAATTAAAAAAAAGAAGTGTTAGATCACTTACCTAACTCTATTTTGATCCTTTTAGCTCGTTCTCTTGGCTTCAATCAGCTCCAAATCAATTTGCAGACCTGTATTGGCAACCTAGACTGTGAAAATGAAACAAAAAATAAAAAAGAAGGCGTTTTTATGTTTTATGCTGTCCCAGCCGCACAGGAGAGTCCTGGCTCGGGACTCGGGAGTCCTGAGCCAGGACTCTCCTGGACTCGACTCCCGAGTCCGTGGCGAGTCGACTCGGGAGGCTCAAGGACTCGTGAGTCCGCGGCGAGTCCGCAGAGTCCTGAAGAGTTTGCAATCTATGCTACAATGTACTCCAGGCATGGGAATGTTTCCTATGACCTGCAATCATTCTATGCAATAATGTTGAGAGGTCCCATAGGGATTGAAACCCTAATAATTGCATTAATGGTGGCCAAGGTCGTCTCCCTTGTTTGCACCACTAAAGGTCCACACGGATCCATGTCTCATTATTAATTGATCCTTTTATGCTTGCTCTATCTTTTGAAAGAAGCATCATGCAATTGAGCATTAATGGTGGTTCGGTTATGCAAGGAGGTAGGTGAAGTGAACAATGGAAAGAGGCGTAAATGTTGGAGTTTGGGTGTTGGGGTTACTCCACAATTTGTACCATAAGTAGGGGGCCAAAGTTTGAAAGGAAGGCATATTGGTGAGAAAATCTGACTCTTTGACAAAGGCTTATGAAGGAATGGGGTTTGGCTGAAAGGTATGCTAGTATGGGAAACTTCAAAGTCCTAATGAAAAGGAAAAAGTGAGGAAGGAACAAAAATTCTATAGTATGGGGAAGTTGATACCCAAATGAAAATAGAGGCAAGGGTGTGCCCAAAAGGGAAACTCTGCAACTCCAATGACTTACATAAACTTAGAAACTTCAGGGACCTTAGGCAGATGCATAGATGCATGGGTGATGGAGATGAACACATACACAAAATTAGGTCAAGGGAGATGCAAAAAATAGGAAATAGGCAATTTGGTCCATAACATAGATTATTACAAAAAAGGGACTTGACAAATTGTTCAACAGGATTATTTGTTGCTTTGTTAGCCATTGTGACTTGAGCTAAAGCAGATTTTGGAGCTTTTTGTGTGGTGAGTTTGATTGTTAGGGAGGGCCTTAATGAATGTACTCCAAACAATGCTTGAAGGGATTGAGAGTGTGGTGGTGGGATTTAGGAAACAACTTATGGTGGTGTGCACTTGACTCATGGCTGATGACAACTTCTGGGGGGACTTGTGAGGGATTTTCCTTTGGTGTGATAGGTTCACTCCCCTACCCTATTGATTTAGTTGTGACTTTGTTGGCTGCAACTTTGTAATGTCCCTTCCTTAGGCAGCTCAGACTATAGTGGAGGTTGGCCTACTATAAAGTCTGATCTGCTCCTTAGTGGTCTAAAAACCCTAATTTACAGCTAGGGTTTGACTGGAAATGACACCCAAATAGTATGGCTAGTTGGTGAATGCATTGAAATGATGATATCTGCTAATAAGAAGCCCCAGTCTGCAATTATATTTTGATAACTCACTGCCACAATCAATTCTAGCTACAAATTAACTTGTGATAAAGACCAATGAAGCCCAAATGGAAACCTTAGGTAGATTTCCCTGTTTTGTGAACTCGGTTTTCGTCCAATTCACTATCCTCCAAGGGATTTTGTCCTTAGAAGACCTGTATGCTGCTGAAACCCTTTTCCAAAGCTCAAACTTGCAATTTGCTTTTGTCAAAATGAGAATAGAATCCTAAGAGTGAGTCCAACATATTGCTTTATAACCTCCCATGAGCTTTTTTTATAAAAGTCAATAAAATAATCCTCCTCCCCTCTTGAGGGTCTTTCCCCATCAAAAGCAAGGGCCACATTTAAAAACAACTTTGAGTTACTAGGATGGGGGGCACTTTTCACTATTCCTTTTATAATTTTCTTTTACTATTCACTTTTTACTATTCCATTAAAGAAAACTTTAATATTTCCAATTTATCCCTGGATTCATCAACTAAACTCCAACTGAAAGGCTCGTAAAGCTCCCAGCTAAGCTCCACAGCCCTCGGTTGGGTCCCCTAACCATTCTGTTGACCTACGAGAACCCTAATAGTAGGCCAACCTCTGCTATAGTTTGAGCTACCTAAGGAAGGGACATTATAGTCCTCCCTTCCCGGGATTGCTAGCAATCGCATGCCAGTCCGTTGCTCCACTTTGATGTACATGCCATATAACCATAACTCCTGAAGCAACTCACCATGATCACTGAGTACCAATACACCATCCATGTCAATACTTGGATCCCAAATCGTCCTACCCATTCGGCTATAGATATCCATCATAATACAAGGAACACATACCATCCATTTGTAAGAGGAGGCCATAAAAAAGACATGGAAATCAACTCCCATATGCACATGAAACAACTCATGAGGCCCCCAAATGCTGTCGTAACTCAGGTCTGAAGAGAGAATGAAGTCATAGGGGTCATCATACATGTCAAAGAAACCCATATCATACTCCTTGTTGACCCCATGATTGTGCTTCCAAATAGGACAACTACTATCCCAAATGAATTAATGGGGATGAAATCAACAATCAACAAATAGAAAGCTGCCATACTATAACAAATCGGTGACATAACCATAGATGAGTTATGGATGCCCTCTACACCCATCCAAGGCAATTTTTGAGTGGCTGGTCCACTATGAGTGTTATCACCAAAATCAACAACCGAAAATTCCGAAGTCCCCATTCTATTATCCAAATGACATGTCTCATCAACTTACCAAGTGAGTAGGGGTGGAAGTGGCTCAAAGAAGTCTTAAACACTAAATGTCACAAGGCTGCAAAAATCCTCATTGTATGATTCTTCAATCTGTTCAACTCCTATACCATTTACCTTGTCACCTTGTGCCCTCGGAAAAGCTGCTATACAAGACTGAATTTTTGACTGATGCAAGAAGTGATTGTGTCTACTCAAAAGTAGACAAGGATCAACAATCTTCCTTCCTTGTTACCCTTCCAATTGGATAGCCATGCCTCTAACTCTACCCATCTGTAAGTGGTCTATTCTAATCAGCTCCAAACCTCTTTGAAGGAGTGCAAATGTGGATAAAAAATACCATGCTTTATTCCTTCCTTTTTCTCTTTCCTCACTTCCGCTTATCCAACTGATATCTTTTTTGTAGTTGCCCTCCATCCTTCTTATCTCACTGTCATGGAACATAACAATAGTATGCAATTTGTATTTATGATTTGTGCCAGTCCAAGTGTATGAAGGTAGGATACTATCACTTGTTTCGCCTTCAACCAATACATTGTCATTTCCATCATCATAAATTGTTACCAGCATTGCTGTACCAAGACTGAAGTCACACATTTCAATATCCAGAAATGAAGAGGCATGAACAACCATAGAGAATAGTCTAGCAAACAATCCACACACCCTCTTATGGAATTCTCATCAATACAAAATGGTGTCAACTCAATGGTTTGACTCAGCCTAACAAAAGAAACCAATGTAGGATAAACTATCAAATCATCCATGTACACCCATAAGAAAGCACCAACAAAATCATGACTAGGCTGGTTTAGTTCACCAAATGGAACTAATGCCTCATGCAAAACTAAGTTACCTTCGTCATCATAATCATACTTATGCACAACATCAATGGTTGGCCTAGGATGAGCGCACAAAGCTACTAGCCTCATTCTTTTTACCAGATCTAGATGTTGTTTTGCTTGGCCAACAACTAACTTAGCTTTCCTTGCCCTCTCTAGCCAAATATTATACTTCTTTTCCATACCTTGAAAAGTCTAATATACCGAATTAAATTGTGTAGCGCCCCGTGTTTTGACAAAATTACCATATTCAACACTCCAATTTTGTATGTCATCATTAGTAGACCACAAATAACTATCCTCCAAAGGAGTTAGCATGCTTATCTCATGAGAAAGTAGAACCATAGAGCTGCTGTCCTTAAAAAAATCAGGTATAATGTCATGCCAATCCATAAACTTGTCATTCCTTTCATCATACCTATTAAGTGTTGGTTCAATACAGTTCTCTTCACATGCATAATGTATGCCTTCATGATACAAATCATGACCCAAAGCTATCATTGATTTGGCTGCTATTTGATGAGGCAAAGTGTATTTGAGAGCTTTCATAATAATGTGTTTCCCATCATGTATGAAACTAAACTCCATTTCTTGTAAATGTTGGATGACCCTTTGTAAAAAATGTAGCCATTGCATACCAAGTAGAACGTCATTGTCCTTCAAATCAAGTACACAAAAGTCATCACAAAGAGTATACTCACCAAAGATAATGGTAAGCTTACTCACTTTCTTCTTGCAAAGAATAGTAAGTCCGGTATAATGTCATGCCAATCCATAAACTTGTCATTCCTTTCATCATACCTATGAAGTGCTGGTTCAATGCAATTCTCTTCACATGCATAATGTATGCCTTCATGATACAAATCATGACCCAAAGCTATCATTGATTTGGCTGCTATTTGATGAGGCAAAGTGTATTTGAGAGCTTTCATAATAATGTGTTTCCCATCATGTATGAAACTAAACTCCATTTCTTGTAAATGTTGGATGACCCTTTGTAAAAAATGTAGCCATTGCATACCAAGTAGAACGTCATTGTCCTTCAAATCAAGTACATAAAAGTCATCACAAAGAGTATACTCACCAAAGATAATGCTAAGCTTACTCACTTTCTTCTTGCAAAGAATAGTAAGTCCGGTATAATGTCATGCCAATCCATAAACTTGTCATTCCTTTCATCATACCTATGAAGTGCTGGTTCAATGCAATTCTCTTCACATGCATAATGTATGCCTTCATGATACAAATCATGACCCAAAGCTATCATTGATTTGGCTGCTATTTGATGAGGCAAAGTATATTTGAGAGCTTTCATAATAATGTGTTTCCCATCATGTATGAAACTAAACTCCATTTCTTGTAAATCTTGGATGACCCTTTGTAAAGAATGTAGCCATTGCATACCAAGTAGAGCTTCATTGTCCTTCAAATCAAGTACATAAAAATCATCACAAAGAGTATACTCACCAAAGATAATGCTAAGCTTACTCACTTTCTTCTTGCAAAGAATAGTAAGTCCACCTGCTATAGTCACATCAAAGCCCTCAAAATCTTCATGAATGAACTGATCAACAACAACTGCAATTTCAAAACTAGAAGACCTTTGTTTCTTAGCATCCATGGGGTGGTGAATGTCACAAACTTGTTGAAGGTGAAGCTTGGTTTGTTGTGCTATCAACTTAACTTCCATTGCCTTGTCAAGCCATCCCTCGAACATTTCTTAAGACTTTCATCTCAATTGCTCTAAATTGTTTAAAATCAGTCCCATAATGAGATGATTATATAAATTACCATGACCAATGCATGCATCTGGTGTACCAATCAAAATAGAATCAATATCACTCGTTTTCCAATGATTAGCAGCTGCAATATCATGAGGAAGTGAGGATATACCATTGCTGTTGAAAATCAGAAAACTAGGTCTGATTGTATATTTTCTTTCATTACCTTGGAAATCTTTAATGCAAGAGCACACTTGTATACACTTAGCAGCCCAATCTTGTAGCATATCAATTCTTGAAGTTATGCCATCCTTATACTCAATCGAAGTATCGACATCATAAGAGTGAGGCACCAACCTACAGATTGGTTCATGTTCTTTTCCCACAACTGTTATAAATTCAGATTGTAGGCAAGTAGAATTTCCCACCATCACCTCATGCTTATCTATCATTTCATGAATGTCTACCATGCTACATTTCTTTTCAGAACCATCTAGCTTGGATTCATCCTCGTGTGATGTCAAAATATTGCTGTCCCATTTTCTAATCCATACCATCACCTCCATAACTGATATGTTTTCCTTAACTAGCAAACACCAAGGTGTAGTATGCAGGACAAACCGACAATTATCAAATTAAAAGATCTTCTTAGTAAGAAACCTCCAAATCTTCCTAATCAGCTCTCCAAAACAAAATGCTTCATATGATCTTAGCAATTGTCCTTCCATTGTAGATGATGCATGACTAAGCATAATGAAACCAATAATGTTCAATTCCACACAAATGGACATAACACTTGTGGCCGATCCATCAAGTGTGTGACCACTATCATCATTTTTTTGAGCCTTCAAGGGGCTCTCCAAAAGAGGAAGGTCATGAACTTCATGATGCAAATTAGACCAAACCGGATTTTCTAAATCATTCCTCCTTCCTTCAACATGCTCTTCTTGTGGGCTTACCTCAAGAAGCTCATCCCTTGTGTATTCAACATCCACACATCCTTCTTTTATGCTTACATTGTAGTCATCAAACACCATCAAGTCTTTATTTGTCTCCTCTTCTTCCCAAACCCAAGGCTTTTGTTCCAAATATCCTTGGTTTCCATCATGTGTAGGTGATGTGCCATTATTGGAATCAACAATCACACTAGAAGATGCCTTATGATCACCCAAAGAATCCCTACCATTTCTATCCAAAGCACTGGCATGATCTATGCTAGGCTCTAATGGAGGAGCCTCTTGTGAAACCTCTTGCAAGGATGATGTAGACAAATCATTGCCCAAGGCTGTCCTAATGTCTTCTTGATTCAAATCAGCATGTCTATCAAATTCATCATATAAATTTTTGCATACCTCATTGGAACTTGAAGACACCAGATCATTCACATGAAGAGTTGTATCAATCATATATGAAGATTCTCTATCCATTCCATGTATAAACAATTCATAAGCTATAGTGTGATATTCCTTCCTTGCATGCTCAGTCTTGCGGCAAAGATTCGGGTGCATGTCCATGTAGTCCTTGAAGGGAAGATTCTCCTTAACACGTTGAGGAAGAATGCTATACTCCTCAAATATGTTAATCACTACCGCTTCTTTGTCTTGTGGTGTTGGAATTTTACTAGTAGAAAGTGAGGATGATCCTTTAGGGAGTCCCAATCTTGAAAGTGAATCACGTAAACGCTGCAATTTTCATATGGTTTTGTGTTGTGTTTGCTCAATTTCCTTCCATGCCTGTTTATTACTAAACAACTTCGCCATGATGACCTTTTTCGCTGTCCAAACTAAAAAGCAAATCCAAAATGACTTGTACACAACTGATTTCACACCAATTGAATGCAATCATTACCCAACAGGCTGGTAGGATTATGGCTCTGATACCACTAAAATATCCCTTGCTAGATATAACGCAAAATTTCAGTTTTGAACATTGGACATTTCGTCAAATGGTTGGCATGTAATCTGGTTTGAGACTGATTTCTAGGTGTGTATGTGTTGTTTGAAGCCTGGTTGGAGTGCTTAATGTTGCCAAATTAAAAAGAACATGTATAGAAATGATAAACAAAGATTTGCATAAACATATAACATGAATTCCACCTCAAAAGTTGCTTTTATTCAATCTATATCAGGTCCAATTTACAATAATAATAGGTCTGATATAAAGTTATCAGAGCTGTATCAGGAATATTACACCCCATACAAATGAAAAATTTATATTCCCAACATGCCAAGAACATACCCGATGATAGTTTGATGGCTTCCTTTGACAATACAGCTCCAAATAAACTTGATGTGGCTGGTCCAGACCTTGAAACAAGACCAATATGAACTTCAGTAACCAGCTACAGGCATGTCAACAATGGCCGAACTGAATTTGCTCCTTAGTGGTCTGAAAACCCTAATTTCTAGCTAGGGTTTGACTGGAAATGACACCCAAATAGTACGGCCAGCTGGTGAATGCATTGAAATGATGATATCAACTAATAAGAAGCCCCAGTTTGCAATTATATTCTGATAACTCATCACTGCAATCAATTCCAGCTACAAATTAACTTGTGATGAAGACCAATGAAGCCCAAATGGAAACCCTAGGTAGATTTCCTTGTTTTGTGAACTAGGTTTTCCTCCAATTCACTATCCTCCAAGGGATTTCGTCCTCAGAAGACCTGTATGCTACTGAAACCCTCTTCCAGAGCTCAAACTTGCAATTTGCTTTTGTCAAAATGAGAATAGAATCCCAAGAATGAGCCCAACATATTGTTTTATAACCTCCCATGAGCTTTTTTTATAAAAGTCAATAAAATAATCCTCCTCCCCTCTTGAGGGTCTTTCCTCATCAAAAGAGAGGGCCACATTTAAAAACAACTTTGAGTTACTAGGATGGGGGACACTTTTCACCATTCCTTTTATAATTTTATGTTACTATTATAAAATGTTGATAGCTCAGATTAGAACAAGTTCGCACCAGCTTAGATGTGAGACCGGAAGGTGGATGATACCAAAAGAGGAGTGGGCAGATAGAAGGTGCAGATATTGCACTCAAGGAGTGGTTGAGACAGAATGGCACTACATCAGGGAATGTTCGGCTTACAAGGACATTCGGATCAATTATACTGAAACATTAAAAGGGAACAATTTGGGTGATCTGTTTGAAGAAGAGAAGATAATAGGGTTTGCAGATTTTCTGGTCAAGATACACAGCAGAAGATCCAAGATGCAGAAAGAAAAAGAAACATAGGTTGCTATCTGTGGGTCCCATAGGCTGCTTGGCCTCGTGGACGTGATTAAAAACATTCATTCATTCACTTTTTACTATTCCATTAAAGCAAAATTTAATATTTCCAATTTATCCCTGGATTCATCAACTGAACTCCAACTAAAAGACTCGTAAAGCACCCAAGTAAGCTCCATAGCCCTCGGTTGGGTCCCCTAACAATTCTGCTGACCTATGGGAACCCTAATAGTAGGCCAACCTTCGCTATAGTCTGAGATGCCTAAGGAAGGGACATTACAAACTTCTTTTGTTGCTGCGGTGCTTCTCCTTGGGTAGCCATTGTTGGATTGTCACAATCTTTTTGAAGGAATTTTCCTAATTGGTCTCATCTTTGATGCATGCAATGTACTAGAGTTGGAAGGTCCTGCTTCCTTGCACAATGTTAGTAGATGATGCAATGGGGGAGGTCCTTCAATGTCACTAAACACAATTCCAATCAGTAATCACAATCCTCAAGTCACAAATTCTCACAGCTCTTTATTTTCACCAAATCAAGCTATCTCCTTGTAGCATTCCAAACCCACTAAATCGGGTATATTTTCTCAATCACTTCTTTTCAAACCAAGACCAGTCCTATTTCAGGGACCCATTATTGAGCTTAACAACATACCAAACAATCACCTAAGATTGTTTCGTAACAGATTGCTCAAATCAGGCTTTTCACGCTTTTTGGGGCTCAAATTAGCCCACTTTTCCAAAACAACTACTCACAAAACCTTTCCACAACTTGGAAACTCAATTGGGCAGCAATACCAATGTTTCAAAACCATAGAATCTTCAATTAGTTTCCAAAGATACAAACATCCAATAGCCAAATCACTAAATCCTCATTTTAAGCCTAGAAACTAGGGGTTTATTGAAAAACACCTTTCCGACACTCAAACAATCTTTCCAACTCTTCAATCAGATCCAAAATAACCTGCACAAACTCAAATCACCATAAAATTATGCTGCCCCAACCTATTTCTCAATTTCACTTATCAAAACGACATTTTTCATATGGAAAACTCATTATTTCATACTAGGGCTTCACACCCATCTCCTTTCCAGACCTCCCCTGCACAAACTCACCATTCTCTCACCTTCCCCCTAACAAAATATACCCATTCCACAAGGTAACAGAGCAGACAAAAAGGTGGAATGGGTTAGTTCATGCTTTAAACTAACAAAACCCTCAAATACCCTGTTTCTGGCCAGGCTGAGAGATCAGTCAAGTAAATGCACAAAAACTTATTAAGGAACCTTCAAGTTGGATTCAAATACAAGTTAAACAATATATTATGCTGCCCCAAAAAGATTTGAACCAAAAAGTTGTTGTACGGCCTCTACAAGTGCTGGAAAATGTGCAAAAACAGAAAATCTGGAAAAATCAGTCACAAAGCTTATTGTTTTTCTTTCCAATATTCAAAAATTTTCCAAAAAACTTCTTAAAACGATGGAGTTTCACATATTTACGCTTTTTCCCAAGCGAACCAATTCTCTAACTTCCCTTAACTGCCCTTTGAACTTTATGACAGTTCATATTCCCATAAAAAGCAACTTTTACAACTTTATTGTTTTGACAACTTTGCCAAAAATGCAATTTTTGCAAATGTCAAACTAAGTACCCCCGTAAAACACCTAATATGGCTCAAAAATGACCTATTACAATCTTAAATGGTCTTTAAGACCTTATTTTATGCATATCCATCAAAATGCTAAAGCCTAGACAACAGTTTCTTAACTTGACAACATTTATCTAATGGTGCTCCTACACCATACACCCCAACTTGAAACTTTTCCAATTCCCTTGGAAAGATGAATGTCACATGCCCCCCTTTGTATTCTTCATGCCTTTGACTTCCTTGCTTGTCTTCAACTGGTCCATTGTGTTCTTGTTCCTTGTTGCCTTTAACACTCTTGATCTTGTCTTCATCTAAAACTTGCTTCTCACTGTCATACAACACTGTGGGGTGTCTTGTATCCTTTCCTCCAAATACTGATGTCACTTCACCTTTTACATCTGTAGTCACCTTTGTACCAACTGCCATCACTTGCTTTGCAATTCCTTGCTTATTCCATTGTCCAATACTCGTACCAACTGCACATTCCTCACTGTCAACTGTACCATCAGACTTCTTTATCTCTGTCAGACCTGTAAGTACTTCATTCCCTATCCTTTCCATTGTCCTATCATCAATACAAACCTTTATCTTTTTGTCCTCTGTCCTTTCAATCTTGTGACTCTCCGTCCCATCAAAATTCATTGTCCTTCTATCACCACAGACCACTATCCTCTTGCTTACCATCTCATCATTCTCACAAAGCTCTGTCCTAACACTTTTTGACTGTCTTTTTACCTTTTTCAACACCACAGGGCACTTGACTGTCCCTACCAACACACTGTCACTCTCTTCTTGCCTTTCCAAAGGCCTTCTACCCTTACACTGCACTATATCTGCCTGAGACTCACTTACTTCTACTTTCTTGTCCCATAAGAAGGCATTCCTCTTTATCATTGCCTGCACTTTATCCTCATTTCCCTTACTGTCTGCACCTTGTCTTGTTTTGCATTGGATGCCAAATCTACACTCTTACCTTTACCAACAGTTATAAACTCCTTTCTCCCTAACATAATAATCTCACCTTGTTCACTTACTCTCTCATTCAATGGAGTTAAAACAAACTCTCTCGCATCTTTCTCAATTAGGTAAGTATTTTTCCTTCCATTGTATAGGGCTGACCTATCAAACTGCCAGGGCCTTCCTAGCAACATATGGCAACAATTGATGGGGATTATATCACAAAGCATTTCATCTTTACACTGCCCAATCTAAAACTCAACTTTTGCTTGCTCACTCACCACCAAAGACTGATCATCACTAACCCATGACACCCTATATGGTCTTTCTCTAGGTACCCTTTGCAAATGCAACTTTTCCACCATTTCACTAGTCAACAATCACTTTGCATACCTTGTCTGTACATCTGTAGGCTGTCCTGAACAAAGCTTTTCTTTGAAGCAACTCTTCCTCCTTTGTGGTCTTCAAGATTTGTTTCTTCATCGTCAACATCTTTCCAATCTCAGCCCTTGCAATCAATTTATTTGAACTTGAACTACTTTCAGCTTTATCTTCTTGAACTATTTGTGCTCTTCTATTAGGTTTTCTTTCTCCTCCACTTGAAGTTGAACCAACCTTCTCATGGCACTTCCAAGCAGGATGACCATACTCTTGACAATGATAGCACCTACCAGCAAAAGTATTAGAATTCCTTCCACCTCCAAACCTGCCCCTTGTTCCTCTATATCCTCCTCTAAAGTCTGCAACTTGTTCATCTCTTTTGCTTGGTTCCTCTTGATTTTCAGTTGCTTGTCTTGGAGTAGAGAAATATCCTCTTCCTCTCATAGTTCTGCCTCTTCCTCTTACTGTTTTCTCTTGTCTTCTCTTGAGTTTCTCTTCTGCTCTTATTGCCATTTGAAAACATTGCTCAACTGTTTTTGGTGCTAACAGACTGATTTCATCTTGAATATTATACCTTAGGCCATTGAGATATCTAGCTACTCTTTCTTCCTCATCCTCCTCATGCTTTGTTCTTATACTTAGCCTATAAAATTCCTTAGTGTATGCTTGCACATCTTGTTCTTTTTGCCTAAGATTTTGTAACTTTTTGAGTAATTGAACATTATAATCACAAAGAAGGAACTTACCTTTCAGTTTTGCCTTCATTCTCTCCCATGAAGTGATCTTGTTCTTTCCTTTTCTCTGCCTTTCATCTTGCACAAAGTTCCACCACAGCAAAGCATGTCCTTTTAATTTGGTTTTGGCCTTCTTCACTTTGTGTTCTCCATCAATCTCCTCACTGTCAAAATAATTCTCCAAAGCCCCTATCCAATCCAAGAGCTCTTCTCCATCTAGTTTGCCCCCATACATAGGCACATCCATTTTGCTATGTCCATCTTTCTTCACAGCCTTCGAAAGCTTCATTATCCTCACATCATCTGGATCCATCTCTTCCTCTTCATTGGAAGTCTTCTTCAGTATCACTCTCATCCATATCCACACCAGTTTTTGATTTCAATGCAGCCATCTCTCTTCTCAAGGCTTCTATTTGTCTAGCCTACTCATCCATCTTCCTTGCAACTATGCTTCTTTTAGGAGGCATCTTCACAATCTTGCCTCTTCACTTTCCAAGCTTTCTTTCACAATCTTCAACTTTCCTCTACAGGAATCTGATACCTTTGCTCTGATACCACTTTGATGCAATGGGGGAGGTCTTGCAATCTCACTAAACACAATTCCAATTAGTAATCACAATCCTCAAGTCAAAAATTCTCACAGCTCTTTACTTTCACCAAATCAAGCTATCTCCTTGTAGCATTCCAAACCCACTAAATCGGGTATATTTTCTCAATCACTTCTTTTCAAACCAAGACCAGTCCTATTTCAGGGACGCATTATTGAGCTTAACAACATACCAAACAATCACCTAAGGTTGTTTCGTAACAGATTGCTCGAATCAGGCTTCTCACGCCTTTTGGGGCTCAAATTAGCCCACTTTTCCAAAACAACTACTCACAAAACCTTTCCACAACTTGGAAACTCAATTGGGCAGCAATACCAATGTGTCAAAACCACAGAATGTTCAATTAGTTTTCAGAGATACAAACATCCAATAGCCAAATCACTAAACCCTCATTTTAAGCCTAGCAACTAGGGGTTTATTGAAAAACACCTTTACCACACTCAAACAATCTTTCCAACTCTTCAGTCAGATCCAAAACAACCTGCACAAACTCATATCACCATAAAATTATGCTGCCCCAACCTATTTCTCAATTTCACTTATCAAAACCACACTTTTCATATGGAAAACTCATTATTTCATACTAGGGCTTCACACCCATCTCCTTTCCAGACCTCCCTTGCAAAAACTCACCATTATCTCATCTTCCCCTAAAAAAATATACCCATTCCACCAGGTAACAGAGCAGACAGAAAGGTGGAATGGGTTAGTTCATGCTTTAAACTAACAAAACCCTCAAATACCCTGTTTCTGGCCAGTCTAAGAGATCAGTCAAATAAATGCACAAAAACTTATTAAGGAACCTTCAAGTTGGATTCAAATACAAGTTAAAACAATATATTATGCTGCCCCAAAAAGATTTAAACCAAAAAGTTGCTGTATGGCCTCTACAAGTGCTGGAAAATGTGCAAAAACAGAAAATCTGGAAAAATCAGTCACAAAGCTTATTGTTTTTCTTTCTAATATTCAAAAATCTTCCAAAAAACTTCTTACAACGATGGAGTTTCACATATTTATGCTTCTTCCCAAGCAAAACAATTCTCTAACTTCCCTTAACTGCCCTTTGAACTCTATGACCGTTCATATTCCCTTAAAAAACAACTTTTACTACTTTATTGTTTTGACGACTTTGCCAAAAATGCAATTTTTGCAAATGTCAAACTAAGTACCCCTGTAAACACCTAATATGGCTCAAAAATGACCTATTACAATCTTAAATGGTCTTTAAGACCTTATTTTATGCATATCCATCAAAATGCTAAAGCCTAGACAACAATTGCTTAACTTGATAACATTTATCTAATGGTGCTCCTGCACCAGTAGACATCTTTGGTGTTTATTTTCTTCTCTAGCAACTAATTGTAGTTTGTAGAATGTAAATTATAATCTAGGGAAAGCAGTAAAATCTAATTCAAAACCCAGAAATTCTAAAGCTTGATACAATCCTTGGCAACAGTGCCAAAAGTGACAAGTGTAATCAATTTTCAACTAAACCTGGTACATCTAAGGCTTGCACACAACTTGAACACAATATCCACTAATCAAGTAGCCTTTTGGCTCATGTTGCTACTTCATTTACATGTCAACCTATGGGCGTATATTTTGGCACGGTGTTAGTACTATATATACAACATTAGATTCTTAGTGGTTTGAAATTCTAATGTTGTGTACAGGGGAAATGAATAAAGCTTGTAAAACAGGAAAGTAAATGTTGCTGCACAAAAGGAACAGATTTTTAAAACAAACTAAGAATTATACATTAGATGTTGCAGGTTAATGCAAATGCTACAATTTAGTAGACTTCGCTTAAGTTACTACAAGAAAACATTCTAAAACTGAAAATGCAAGAATCTATGCTAACCAAGACAGAGGCTCAGTTGCAGTTCACTTCAAGTAGGTCTTTGCTTCGGTAAAGCCATGACTTTCTCTCTTGCCCTGAATAAATTGTTGACTCAATCAAAATGCTTGTAATGCGTATGACTGTATGACATAGTGATAATGAAAGAAATCACATGATAGAAAACTCAATCTTCTATTAATTTGGTAGAATCTATTACATATTCTCAAATCTACTGCCACTGTATATTTTCAATTGCATAATTGTATCTCTGTTTCTATTGTTGGTGTACTTTTATATTCCATACATCTATTGTCTTTATTCTATTCTATAACTTATACTACATCTATCTAATCACTCCCAATCATATGGGAGGACATCTTATTTTTAAAAATAACAATAAAAATAGGAAACTAAATCTTAAGCAGTTAGAAAGAGCATTCCCATTAGGACAACACATCATGTTTATGAAAAGAAGTTTGTTGAGGAAAACAAGGACGAGTGGATTGAATTATTCAGTTCTATTCAAACTCCATCTGTCTTGTTGAAGAGTCAATACTTTGCCACATGTACAAGGACTCTTCTTTGCTGCAAGTGCGGTACATCGTTGGCTGCATGGATACTACTGTTGCAGTTGCATGGAGGATGCTATTATGGCTGCAGGTAAGCTGTTCTCACGTCTACAGGAACACTGCAATTGTGATTGCAGGCATGCTATAGCTACAGTTGCAGGTTGCAGACCTCAGTTGCTGTAGGCACTGGTTAACTCCACTAAAATTTCTTTTGCTACACTTAAAATACTTATGAGAATGCCAATTACCATAACTAAGATAGAAAATGCTATATTATTCTAAAAATAACTACTTTAATATATAACCATTCAATTAAACAACATGCACTTAAACTTAGTACTTTTAGCAAAATATCAATTAAAAAAACTGTTTAAAAGATATAAATGTTTTTGGAAATACAAATGAAAAACAAGAAAAATGATCATCAGATGAGGCAATGTTGGGGCTCATCAAAGATAAACCCTCATTTTTGTATCATAACCCATAAAAAACTGAAAGGTTGCTATTTCACCATCCAAAATATATGAGAGCTTCCTGTTGACTTTGAAAAATAAAATTCTTTTTCAGTTTTCACTATGTTTGTGGAAGGTAAGTTTATAGTGATTATGGTATATTCAAGAGCTGCAACATTTGGATAATGTGAGTATGCAATATTTTTTAGAGTTTCTAGATGGTGAAAATGAAAACCAAAGAGCCCTGTAACATGGAGAGATTATAGGATATACACTGACCTTCAAATGTGATATGCTAAAGTAAGATGGCAAGAGAGACTCTTAGAAATATTTAAAAGGTAGAAATTTTTGCGGAATGGTATTTGACAATGTAACGAACACACTTGTACGATAAATTTGAAACTTTACAATTCAGTCACAAAAGTAAGAACAATTTCATATTGATAAATTTTTTTTCTTTTCAAAACATAAATAAGAAACATCTTTTGCAACTTTAAACTATTTCATTCCAAATGAAATTACAAAGTAAGAAAAGAATCATACATACATAGCCCGTAGGCTTTTGACACCAATAGAAGTAAGAAGGTCCAGGAGTTCGTCTTGTCAAGTCTTGGATCATCAGTCGGGTGTTCGTGGAGGAGAAACATCACTCGGGCGCTTTTCCGCCAACCACGGACTTATAATGCGGTCCCCCGCACGATCATTTTGCAATGAACGGCCCTCCCTTCGAAGAAGAGATTGGTTGGGTAACCTTTAATGACTACCAACTGGACATAGTGCTGTGATCCTACAAAACTAGCTTTCGTGCAACCGGCAATACTCAAACTAGGATGTAATTCGGGATCATGGTGAACTGACAGTGTAGTACAACAACTAAATGGTTCCTTACACTACTTTGGCCAAAGTGTTTACGTTCAATGAAGAACATAGGTCATATGTCACATTCACTAGCCAGGTTCAACTTGACTTGAGGCTATCTTATTTCTACGCATAGGTTGGTCTATCGGGGTAGTCCGTACCCTAGACTTCCTACAACATCTATCTACTGGAATGATGAACATTTTAACAAGATACTACAACTGACGCCTTAATTCAGGATATACACATCCTAGGGATACCATAACTTGACTAAGTTGTTTAGTATCTAGTTGTAGTATATAACTTGCAAATGTTCTCGATTCGATCCTAGTAACTAGTAACTTATACGCAAGCATATGCTCTATATATGGAGCCATTAAATACTATGCAGTTTACTCTTCATTATCTAATGTAAACCGTACATCAAAGACAACAAAACCAAGAAAAGACTATATACATGAAACACTTATTTCACAACTTAACACATGTTAAGAAACTTTTCTTCTTTCTTATTCAATTTTAAGTAAACCAGTTATTCAAACACTTTCCTTTTCAGTCATGACTATAATTCAGAGTTTTATCAGATTACTTAGAATATTAGAAAATATGTAAAAGTAGGAATTTAGCATGCCTGATTAAGCTTTCCAGAAGTTTGGAAGGTAACTCCTTCTCTTGCCTTCACCCAGATGACCTTCAGCTGGTTCTGAAACATGTACTCAGCACAGTGATCTGGCAATTCCTTACTACTACTCTCTACTCAGAGATTACTTCTCTCAAATCAACCAGATAGAATTCTTAACAGCATAAACTTAATAACTTCCTTACTAATGGCGAACTCTCTCTCTTAACTGCAGAATGCTCTTAAACAAAATATCAAATTCTTGATTGTGAATTCGTGAGAATATGAATGCCATTTCCAGGTATTTATAGGGTTGTCATTCGAACTGTTTTCCTTCTTCTATGGCGCCAGAACTGCCAGCAAGGTTTAGAATGTTTCAAATTAAAAACGTGTTGCATTAAGGCGAGGGTTTCGACCTCCATTTTTGACAGCATTGCTATTTTAATCAAGTTCGATTTTGCTTAATATTTAAAATCGTGACAGCTCCTGAATCAGGCGCATTTTTATTGTTAGGTTATTTGCCAAGTTTACCATATGACTTTTTCTCAGCTCCAAAGGCGTCCAGATTTCGTTTTGTTTGCCAAGCAAGATATTAGTCGGCCATTTTCAGACGCCTGGCCCTAGTCGTGCGGATTTCCTGTGCATTTTTCTTTTTCTCTGCCATTTTTACGGCTAGGCTTAAATTTCGAATCTTTGCTCAAAAACATTTTAATAAAGTTCGAAGTTACTATGACGCATTTGCTCAAGGCTCAAAATTGAAGCTTAATAATTCGACGCCATGAAGTATCTTAATACTTTAGAGAAAATCGCGATTTTATTCTCTTTTATGATTTAGTCTTATTTCATAAAAATGTTTAATTTACATTTCATTTGATTTGTAAATCTTTTATTTAAATATATTATATATATATATATTAAAATATTTATATAATATAGTTTTTGTATAATTATTTAAATTATTAATTTAAATAATCATCGTATACATTTATAAACTTTATTATATTTATATTTTAATATAATATTAAATATATAAAAATACTTATCTTTATACCTATACATATATATACATTTATACGTTTATATACTGTGCACCAGCCAATACTATACGTAAACCTGTATATGTATATATATGTATATGTATAAATTCAGAGGCAAAATATCGTTATTATATCATGTTAGCTGTGGGTACGTATACTTGTATATATATTTATATATATACTATACGTATAAGTATCCATAAATACATTTATATCGACGCACACGCATGGCATATCCATCTGCTTAATACGTTTGTATCGACATGAATGTACTTATGGGTACTTGTACATATCGTATTCGTATGTATATATGTACAAATACACATATCCACCTCTAACCAGAACTATTACTTATAAGGTTATACTGGCAAGCATCACTTATTTACACATTCAGAAGAAGACACGACTCCTAATGATACTAGACAAGCCTACGGATGACTTACCTTTAACCAGAACAATGACTTAGCTTACTCAGTTCTATGGTTTGTGTGTGTATGTCCAGTTGGTATCCATTACTGTTTACCCGACCAAGTTCTTCCCCGAGTGATATCTCTCCTCTGTCTCGAGGTACGAACCTGTTTCCTGCAAATCATGACATGACAACGGAAGTCATTTGCTCAAAACCAAGGTAATATACATTAAGCATCGTAGAAAGTTAGAACAACATTATTCCATAACTCAATATGCTAATTTCATTCAAGAATCACATCAATAGAAGCATCAGATAATGAGACAATCATTTAGGACACATTCAATTGATCACAAGAACAATTCAATTTATTCAACAGAAAGATTCAACATTTACAACGTACATCCTATGTAGTAGTAGCTATACAATCGGGGTGTAACAGACAATCACTACATAATTTCCATAGGTAAGATACCTGGTAAGTCAATGGGGGTCAATTGACATCAATTGATTTCAAAATCTTTATAAAAGTGTTTAGAACCTTCTTGTCAGTAAGGAAAAGTCTCGACAAACACGTTTGGTAGTTAGACTATCAGATGTTCTTTAAAAGATACTTAATCTAGTTTGATAAGTTATGCAGCATTCGTGCAAGCACATTTTCACCCTGATTTTCATTGCTACCATAGGTTAAATAACCCATACATTCATGGCCATCAGTTGTCTTTCAATGTATTTCAAACTTAACATGGAGAAATGATTTTAACCATCACTTCAGTTGGGGAAGCAACGGGCATGTTGTTTATAATTTAATGGGCATGTCATAGGTTTAAGAAAAACTCAGGGCACAATGCAGTTTTCACATTAGTTTTTTTATGTCATGCAATCAATGCATTGCTGTTAAGCTTGGGGCTTTACTAGTTATTCTCAATGGTGGCTACCATTTGAGTCCCAATGGCTATCCAATTCTGATTGACGAATACTATTTGGGTCCTAATTTTGTGGTAGGAGTTGATATCAAATGGCTCCAACAAAATTTCTATATCAAAAATGTGTACCCATCTGAGGAATTGGCATTAAATTTCTTCAAACAATCTGCAATATGAGGATTGTGTGGATGAAACTCTAAATCATTCTTCTTGAATCATTACAAGTAATGATGAGTATTTTAGATTCTCTACAAGAAGTCATCTCTGTTCCTAATATGTCAATAAGACTATGAAAATTAGGTAGCCGTGTGGTTTGGGAGGATTCATATGGGATTTTACTTGATATTGAGCCCATTAGTGAAGCTCAAAATGTTAAAAAAGAATATTACTATGTAGATGAGTCCAGAAACTGTTATTATAAATTTGCACTGCAAACACAATCTATGCTATGTAAATGGGATCTATCGTTTTACAGCCTCTAGATGCCACCTTAGATATTATATTGGAGTTCAAGCATTCTATAGATTTGTATTCTGAGTTGTCTGAGTTTAAAAGGTGATAATAACAGTCAAGATTTAGCTGACAACAGGTTGTGTTCTTTTTTATTGTGGGGAGGCAAAGTGGTTTGGGAAATGAAAGGGGTGAATCCAATGACTGTTTCTTACCAATTTCTCTAGAATCAATTTCTTAAAATGCCAGTTGAATGGGATAAGCTCTCATGGTAAAGCATAAAGGATTTCATAAATTGCAGTAAACATGATAATTGTTGAATTTGAGTAGAATATCACATCCAACTGATGAGGCCAGATGCAGACTTAGACAAGACACTAGCCCATATTAGTATAAAAATGTTTACGTTGACTTTGCCAGAATGTAAAAGTTTTATTCCTAAAATATATCTGACGATGTCTATAGCAATTTTCATTGATTGAGAAACTATTGTCGTTATATGATAACTAACCATCTATATTGGATTCTTTAAAAGAGTAAATTTTGGTGTCTTATTTTTCAAATCATATTTTTTAAATCTTAGGGTTTTAAACTATTAACCATTATTTATTTTTTGTTGTATATGATATTTGTATGATTTTTGTTCATTTTACTTAATGGAAAATAAATAGGCATAAAAACTTACACGAGTCATGACTTAAAAGCAATGCATACTCAGGATGACAATGAATTTGAATAGGCCAACAATCACATGCATATTGGGGATTACAACAGATTTGGTCAGGCCACTGATCATGATTACAAAAAAATATTTCAGAATTATAACCGAACAATGTTCTTCTGAGGCCTGAGCAAGATCCAATGCAAGAAATCTGACTAGATGTTGATTAATGATAACTGCAAACTGGAAGAGGAGATCCACAGAGGCACTGATTATGAGAATATGCAAGCTGGGAATGAATTCAATGGCTTCTTGTCTGGAATTTTTCCACACAAATGATTGTAACTTACATTGAATTCTTTCAAATTATTCAGCTGCAGCACATCCTCTGGAATCATTCCTTTTAGTCTGTTTACAGACAGGTCCAAAACTTCCAGGCTCTTCAACTTTCCAATCAACGAAGGGATGTTTCCACCCAGTTGATTATTTGAGAGTTTTACATATTGCAGTGCAGTCATCTCTGAAAATATATCACTCAAATTGCCATTGATTTTGCTATTGGAGAGATCGAGTGCCAAATAATGTTCAGGACAACAAGGCTTCCAGTCATTGAGTCTCATAGAAATACCACAGCTAGCCAACCGAAGATTTGCGAAGCTTGTACCTACAATCCATTTAGGGATTGTAGAAAGCTGCAGATTATTGTAAGATAAATCAAGGGAATATAGACTACTGTTGTATATCTCTGGAAGAGGCCCAGATAATCTATTCCTAGCAAGATTAAGGCCAAACAAATTATATAAAATTGGGAGTTTTGGAATTGCACCTTTGAGGTTATTATTTGATAGATCAAGATATTGCAAATATGGCATTTGCCCCAACGAATTGGGGATATGGCCTGTAAGTTTATTGTTTGACATGGAAAGAACCTCAATCCGTGAGGATTATCCAAAGGAAGTAGGGATCACACCTGTGAGCTTGTTGTAAGATAATGCAAGAGAGAGTAGGTTGGACATGGTGCCGGAAGAGGGTGGGATGGTGCCTGTTAGGCTGTTGTTGAATAGACTAAAGGTCATAAAGGAGGAAGAAATTGAGAAAGAAGGGATATTACCTGTGAACCTATTTCTGGACAGGTCAAGGGTATAAACATTAATCATCTCAATAAAGGATTCTGGGATGTGGCCCTGCAATTGGTTATTATCTAGTTTCAATTTATTCAAACTGGATTTTAGCAAAGCCATTGATGATGGGATCTCTCCCTTCAAGCAATTGTTACTGGCTTGTAAAGAAGCAAGATAGGAAAGATTGCCCAACGAGGAAGGAATAGTACCTGAGAGAAAATTGTTTGATATGTCTAGAGTGCTTATAGAAGTGAGGCCTGATATTGAGTCTGGTATTAAGCCCGAGAGAAGATTGTTGTCAAGCTCCATCCATTGTAATTTTCTTAAACTTCCAATGCTGGCAGGAATTGATCCTGAGAGATAATTTGCATGCAATGACAGGCCCGCTAATTCAGTCAGATTGCCAATGTTTTTAGGAATATAGCCTGTCAGCAGGTTTCCTTCGAGGATGAGAAATTGTAGGTGGGAGAGCATGGTAATGGAGGGGGAAATGGAGCCTGTAAGTTTGTTGTTGGCTAAAGTAAGGTGGGTGAGGAATGAAAGGTGAGAAATTGAGGATGGAATGGATCCACTAATATTCTTCATATTGTAAATAATGAGCTGTTCATATTGTAAATAATGAGCTGTTGAAGGAAAGAGAGGCTGAATATGGATTGGGACATGGTGCCAGTCATGTACACACTGTTATTATTGTTGTCTTCGGATAAGATGAGATGGACTACTCGCCCAGTCTTGTTTTGGCAGGTGACACCATTCCAGTAGCAGCAATTTGTGTCGCTATTCCATGAGCTTAGAACTCCGACAGGGTCTCTGAGAATGGCGGCCTTGAATTGGAGGAGTGCATCGCTATCTTCTTCTGCACAATTCACAACATCATTTGTCCTGTGGCACTTTGACAATAAATATGTGAAGAGATAAAGAGCCACTAGCAAAGTTATTTTCTTCCCCATATTCTCACTCGCAAATGAGGTGAATAAATAATTTTAAGATATCAAACTACTCTGGAGTATGAAAAACTGTCAGTGTGCCGATGCATTTTGGGTGTGTTAGCGTGAGGCAATTTTGCTGCAGCTGTTGCTCTCATAAGTTGTTTGGTTTCATGGACCATATAAATATGGGTTTATAAAACGAAGCAGGAGGACAACTTGCTTAGCATACAATGCATGCTGGTTTCGTAAAATGTTAAAAACCTACAAAATTTGAACTTATAGTGCAAACACATTTCGTTGTTTGGAATATATAGGAAACGACAGAACGTGGGAAATTACTCGAGTAGTTTGCTCATTCGCATTTATTGAATTAAAATTCAATTCAATCATCAAAAGAATCTAGAAGGCAAAAAGTTACTTCCTGTTAAACGTGGCCAATTAATAAATAATATTTTTGAGTGCATTTCCTTTTAGTTCCAATATCCGAGTCCACTCCAAAAGAGAATCCACTAACATAAATCAACACATTATATTTTTTTCGCGAGTTGTCATTCACCATCCGTCCATTACTCTTTTTTTTCAATGGGTGCATGGAAGTCAAAGTTTTAGTTTTTCTTAATCAAGTATAAAGTATATAGATATATATATATATATTTATATGCATGCCACAAATGACAAACAACGCTACGTGATAAACCAGTAGGAGAGAAATGTAGGGAGACAATAAACAATGTGCACGAAGCTAACACGAACCCTGCTCTGCTTGCTCACATGCTCCACAAAAGAATAATTAGGATAATGCTTATACTCTTTATAATAAATATATAACAAATTGCTTGGGCCTAAATTTGATGGCTGTATAGCCGTAGTTGAGCATTTTTCCTGTAAAATACAACTAATACTGTATTGACATGAAAGAGGAGATTTTGGACAAACTATCATAATTTACACAGGATTTTAAAAAAATATATTTACTATTTGAAGGGCAACTTTGAATGAAAACAGTCACATTTGTAGGCAGGGTCACTGCCAAATTTAGGCCCTCTCCTACGCAGTTAATTCTTGAGGAAGATAAATAGAAAAATATCTTCCCTTGATATGGCCGCCTCGACTTATCGTTTTAAGAACCTCATCTGCGAAATATTTGGCCACAAATACCGGCATTAACAAAGGTACTTTGAAAGTACTTCAGCAAAGGTACTTCGAAACTAAGTCAAAATGTATATGTTGCTATTGCCTTTGCCTTTCGCTCTCTTTTCTCTCAGGGTCTGGTTTGCACCCGTCTCTGTATTTTGCAGGCCGGTGAAAAATCACAGGATCCAGCGCTTTGGAAGCGGTGAGAGGTTTGATCCATTTATGTTGGTACCTCATTTTTTTTCTTTTGCCCACATTTCGATATTGTTTTAGTGCCCTCGCTTTAAGGGTTTTGGAATATGAGAATATGCTAATTGTTCAATTGCGATTGTGCAGGCGCTAATTCTGCCTAGCTTGAATTTAGAGTGCCTCAAGGAGGCCATTGCCCTACTCTAGTTTCTGTAAAGATCGTGAAAATACAAGGTGATTTGCTACTGTGGAGAAGCCGGCTGGATGGCCGTCTTCATCATGTATTATTTTTATTTTTTAAAATTGACCTATCTATTTGATATTTTCCTAACGTTTATTTTTTATCGCATTGCAAGGAGCTTCTTCGTATTATTGCAACAAGGGTGAGTTGATAGATCGTAATTCGGGGTAATGGTTTTAACAAACAAATATGTGTTCTTTATAGAATAGAATAGAAGACTTTTAATGTCCACGGGATCAAAAGGAGGTCTATGGGACAGTGACCCCTGCTATTTTAGCATTGTGAAGTGTTGTTCTCTCACAGTTTAGTTTGATAATGAACTCTCCCATTCTGCGCACCCATTCCATGTTGAATAAATCTTGAAAATTTGCAGCTGTTAACCCACTTATGTAGCTTCCTTTGATGTTACTGTAAGCTTTACAATCTAGGATAAAATGCTTTTCAGTTTCCACCTGCCCAACTGCACAGAAGATATGAACCCTCTCTTCCCAAACTTTTTTTGGTCTTTTCCATCTCGTTTCACACCGAGGACGATGTGAGTTAGTCCTCCTGATTTTGGGAATGTTCAATTGGTTTTTTAATATTTTATTACCTTCATAATGATTAAATTTGACAGTCTAATGGTGATAATATGCATCTTTATTCCAAAATATAATTAATATTTAAGAAACTGAAGATTTTGAATGCTTTGTCAAATTTTGTAGTTGTATTTTTATCTGTTTAATCAAAAAATTAATTGATATTTTAAATAAGGTATGCTTTTGGAAAAATCTACTTGATAAACCATCAAATTTAGGACAAAATATTGATACACCAAAAGATTTGCAATCTCATGAATTTTTTACTTTTAATAAATATATTTATTAGTGTCTCAATACTAACAAGAATGTATTTCACCATGAATGAGCAATGTGTTTCTATGTAGAGGGGAAATATATGTATAATGAGTTTTGTTTATATATATAATTGTGAGAAAATAAAACACCTTATATGAAAGAAAGGGTAAATAAATGTGTTGATTATAGGGTGGACATTGCAATAATGATATCAATAGTAAATGATTCAATGATTAAACATTTCATAAACTATAAAAGATTAATGAAAGAGTAGGGAAGCAAACAAAAATTGTGATCAAATAACTTCCTCAAGAGAAATTTTTTAGAGGAATAATATGCAAATACTTGATAATTATAAGCCACTTTGATGAAGTATTTTGCTCTTGGTTCACCTGTGGTAGTTATTGATGGCATGGCAATATGAAAGAAGTTCATGAAAGTGTTGTTGGATGTTTATGAAACATCCCCCATGTGATCTACATGTTGATTGATTGATTTGGTGTTGCATTATGTCTTGAGTTGGCTTTTTGGGTTATTTGTGGATATCTTGTAGATAGGGCTTGTTCTTTTGCTTATGCCATGTGTTTGGGGTTTGCGCTAGCAATTGAAAATGTGTTTGTTGAACACTTAGAATACTGAGAGAGGGGGGGGGAGGAGAGGGGCTGAATCAGTATTCTATTAAGCCATTCAAACATTAGCCATCCGATTACCAAAACATATTTAATTGTTCCAAGGAAAGAAAGCATGAAATATCCACATCACATAACACATGAACACCGGGATTTTTACGTGGCAAACCCAAATGAGAAAAACCATGGTGAGGATTAGCTCAATATATTATAATTGGTTATAGTATGTTACATAAGTGCTCATTGCAGGTCGACTCATTATCTAGGTGGACTCACTATCCACAAAGAAAAAGATAGAATAAAGGTGACACATCATCTAATTTGAATTGTTACAAAAGCATCTACAATATGTAGGGATATAGTTTCAATGAAGCACAATAACAAACTTCACATTGATTTGGATCATTGCTCTGTTTTGCTTTGTATTTGCACAATTCTGAGATCAACATTCACCACTTATCTTCGCACTGCTTTGATCAAATTTGCATCATATCTCGCATACATCATCTCTTATCACAAAACATCAAAATCAATCCATCATATATGTTGGCATCAAGTGTAACATCAATTAGGTTGACCTAATTGGATGTAACACATAAAATTCAACTTGTTGGCTCCAAACCTTATCATCCATAACACACACCTCAATTCAAATATCAAAATACTTTAAGATAGGTCGATGTGGACTTATAATAGATCCCACATAAAGAATCAACACATTAATCCTTCACATACTCATCAAATGTGTTAGGTTGACACATCATAGGACTTAAATAAAAAATCCTTCAACTGTTCATCTAATTCACAACACGTGGACCTTAAAACATGATGCCATTTGGAATTCATACTCAATTGACATTTGGAAACTTATTGCCAACATCATAACATCAAAGACTCATTTGCGGAGAAGTGTGAAATCTCCCACATCAACACATTGTACAAAAAATGACTGTATTATGCTAGACCGAACTCTGTCATTCATATCTCTTAGAATACTTCGCCAAACCATATGAAATCTTGGATTTAGATTCTTCTAACAACCACAAAAATTAAGTTAGAATCGTAGAGAAAAAAACATCTTTTTTAGAGTGGTGTGGACCTAGAAACTAATACACTAAACCACTGAACTGGCAGTTTTGACACTTGTCAGATTTTCACATAACTGAGCTTTTCAAACTAAATCTCCTTGCACAAATGACTTCTTCAGCACCTCAGAAGCATGTTAGGATTAATAAAAATAATCTACAATAATGTTGACATCAATGATAACACTGTATTCCATTGTTATGTATAATCCATGCTCATGTTGCCAAAACATCATCAATGACAATCTCCTCAAACTTCCAACAATCTCCCCCTTTATCATTGATGGCAACATGCCAAAATTTTTTAATTTTTTTTTGCAATACTCCCCCCTTTGACATCAAGAACAAAGGGTGCTTATACAAAACTGTTTTGATTCATTATTAGAACTCCCCCTAAATGATGTAATCATATATACAAATTGAATAGACTCCCCCTGAGTCATATATCAGAGCAAAAACTCAAACTTGTTTTATATGGTCCACATATTTACAAAAAATCTTGAACAAAAATACATAAGAAGATAGAAAATGAGTCAACTGGAGGTGGTTGACATATGCAATTTCTTCACCTGATCTTCTTAGGCCCGCCTTCCTTGTTCCCATTCATGCTTGGCCTCTGCAAGCAACCTGTTCTGCATTTCCAACTCCAATAGAACTTCTCTTTCCGGTGTAGCAAGTACCAGATTCATCTTCTTTGCCTTGTCTACACTGAGAAGAGATCGGGAAACAATTGTAAGTTTGGGATTGACCAAATCCCTTACTTCTCTAAACTGCAAAATGATGTGTTCCTTTTGTGCTTGTAGTTGGAAGAACTTCTTGTGAAGATCCTCTATGATATTCCTTGTAGCACAAGTGAGGTCAACTCTTGGGTCATATGCACCAGAGGTTGCATTGATTTAAGACTCAATGGAGTCCGTTTCCTTCCTTATGCTTAGTGTGGCTCTGGGCCACTTCATACCATATTGCAATAGTGCCTTAGCCTCTCCTATGCATGCTTCTGCATCCTTCAACAATTCTGAAAATTTCTTATGTGCAACAACACATTTCTCTTTTATCTCCAGCATCCTTTTCTCAACTTCCTTCTCTGCCCCTACCTTCAATCCAGATTCATATGTTTTGAAGGAATCAATCAACAATTTGAGATTACCCATACCGGAGATAAATGTGTCTATGCTTGTTCTAGGTATGATCTCATGTAATGCATTACTTGCCTCATCCATTAGCTCTTTGCTCCTTTGATATGAATCAATTATCTCCTTTCTAGCAGATGTATGGAACAAGTCTCCTAGTTGAAGCTTGTGGATAGGAAAAATCTTGTTCAAATCCACATTACCTTGATTCATCGATAGTTGCAATAGTTGTGAGGACACAACTAGTTGGAAACTAGGTTGAACACTTAGTAGATTTATCAGAGAATCTTTGGAGGAGCCGAAAGATTCACCAATAGACTTTGTAACCTCTGTAGCCTTTACCTTATCATTTGTTGTACCGAAGTTGATTGATTTTTCTTTCTCTGCATCTCCATAGTTGTGAGGACACAACTAGTCGGAAACTAGGTTGAACACTTAGTAGATTTATTAGAGAATCTTTGGAGGAGCCGGAAGATTCACCAAGAGACTTTGTAACCTCTATAGCCTTTACCTTATCATTTGTTGTATCGAAGTCGACTAATTTGTCTTTCTCTGCATCTCCAGATGCATCCTTGTCCTTGTTTTCATCTTCCTCTTTATCTTCTTCTTCCCTTCATCAACTTTCTCTTCAGTCTTTTCTTCATCAACATCCTTATTTGCATTCACTTCCTCTGTAATGTTTTTTGTATTTATTGGAGGAATGACTTCATCATTTTGTACTGGAGGACTGATGACATTTTCCTTCGCAACGTCTTCTCCGATCATTGCCTCATCTACATTCACATTTGACATATCCTCCACTTTCGGAGGGGTGTTATCTTGTGCAACTTCATCATTAGTATCATGCTCATGTTGAGCATTATTTTGCATGTACCTCTTCTTCTATATTAAGTTTTTGAGCATTGGAACCAACATTCATTTCTTCCTTAATTATCAGAGTCAACCCTAACTTCTGCACAATCTCTTGAACTTTATCATTGATTTCTTTTCCGACTCTCTCTAGATCACTTTTTGGTCTTTTCCCATTAAGACCCTAATTCTTTGCTTGGTTCTCATTTTCTTGTTGTATACAGTGACCAATGTGGTCTTGTCATCTTTTGAAAGTGTAGCACCAACTCTTTCCAAGGCTTCATCTTTTATCCTTTCATGTTCATTTATAACTTCTCTTTTCAACATGTACCATACATCATCAGGAATATCCCTTCTAATATTCTTCATATCTACTTCAAGTACCACAATGTACTTGACAATAGCCTCAAGAATGGTGGCCTTGTCCACCTCATTTGATTCCTTGTACAATTCTGCAATTTCCTTCAACATATCATTCTGCACTATGTTAAAAAGTGCTTCTAGCTTCATTGGGGAATGAGACCTTTCTGGTCCAATTTGTTTCTTATTTTTTACTAGAGTCTTCTTAGCTTTTGTAGTCTTCTTCTCCTGGGAGGCCTTCTTGGCTTCCTTCTTCTCCATGATATGAATTTTAAATACCTCTTTCTCTATCTCCTCTTCATTATCAGTGTCTACTATGTCAATTCTTCTCTTCTTTACACGAGCTTCACCTTCTGAAGCATCATTTGTTCTTTTCCGGACCAACTATGGTCCTTCTTCTTCCAATTCTTCCTCATCAACAACATTTACTCCAATGTCTTTCTCTTTGGTGGCCTTTTGTTTCAATCTTCTTTTGGCTAGTGTAGCAGGAGGTGCAACAGTAGTGGTTTTCTTATTTTCTGCCACGATGGCATGCACAATCAGAGTGGATTTTTTCTTGACCGAAGGACTAACAATAGGTTTTCTCTTCTCTCTTGCAACAGGTAAAGCCCCGAAGGACTTTTGTACAAATGGAGAGTGGTAGCTGTTCTACCTGATCTCCTTGAACTCCTGGATGCTTCTTCAACACCCATATCTGCTCTCTCTCTCTCTCTCACACACACACACACAAATCTCACTTTTTCCTTTGAAATGCCACACTCTTGTGCATATACATCAATCATAGCATCAACATTTTTCTTGATCTATGGTTCTTTTTGCTTCATGTGGACTTCCATGGATTTTTCCTCAACTGTTCCATACATAGGCTTTGTTGTATCTTTAGGACTATTCACTTAAACATCTTCACAACCAATTAGTTCTACCTCTGTTACCTCATAACCCAATTTTGGAATGCAAACTAATCTTGGTTCCACTACGTCCATGATGTAGTGATACGTGGAAACATGGAATGTGATATCATTTTTGTATTTTTCCACGATTGCCTTAGGAATCCTTTGTCTCTCATGCATTCTTCTCTAAAATACTGCAAAGAAAGCAGCAAGTGCATCATCTTGTGCATTGGTGTCTCCAAGGCTCCTCATGTAATCAACAATTTGATGTGCCATAGGCTTTCCAGTTATCCAGTTAACCTTTCCAATTATCAGAACCTCCTTCAAAAAGTAGAACAGTAAGCACATAACCAATGTGCCATACTTAAACACATTTTTTCTTTTTGATCTCCTTTAGGTTTTCCATTAGTTGGTTCCTAAGAAACTCACGAAGGTCATAATCAACACCATTCTCTACGATGTCCTGTGCCACATGAATTGTGGTGGAAAAAATTGAGTTGTCTCTATTGGTGTAGTAAATATTGTATCCAATGACCATGGTAGCATACCTAACAACAAGGTTTCTGATAGGATTTATAATAAGGGCTCTCTGATCAAATGTTGCACCTATTTTCTCCATTACATCTTTGTTTTTAACTAATTTTAAGATTGAAACTGGACCAGTGGAGCATGAATTGGTGATCTCTCTTATCACCTCCTTAGTAATCATGTGCAACATATAAGTCAAGATGAAGCGATCATGAATTCTACTCAAGGCCATTCTAATCCATTTGTTATCATAGAAAAAGTTTGGGAACCATTGCCATACGTCCAATTCCTTCTTGACTAGGGCTTTTTATTTGGGCTTCAAAGTGAAGTCTTCACCAATTAATACATTTTCCCATACATCCATTAACTTGCTAGGGGAATGCTCATCCATGTTTCCATGAATGTATGCCCTAATATCCACTATTGGTAAGACCCCATACAAAATGTGCGAAAAAGTGCCTAGAGGGTCATCTTCTATGGCCTTTGTAGGGTATCTCTTAAACTTTGGTTGGGGTTTCTCTGAAACTTCTACAACCTTGGGTGTGACCATTGCAATGTGGATTCAAATTGATTTCAAACACAAATCTTTGAAAGATAGAGCACACAAGATTCTCTAAATACCCTTTTGCTATGCTTGTCAAATTAGGGTTTCAATGCACTAAAATTTGAATTGTCTTTTGCACTCCAAATTCACCTCTCATTGCTCTACTTCTTTTTGAATGCTTTGTGAAATGAATTTGCCTTGGAAAATTTGCTTATATCCCTCTTATCTATCAAAATTTTGCAATAAATTCTTCAAGCGATAAAGCTAACAACATATTTTATGTATATACAAATAACTTCTCAAGCTCCGCAAAACTCCTCATAGACATATTTTCTTCCGCAATTTTCACCAATAGATCTATCATGTTGTTCTTCATCTCATATCTTCGTGCTCAGACTGTAGTGCATATTTTCTGGCGGGGGATAAAGGATATGCATTAAAACCCCCCCTAAGCCATAACTCTTGGCTTAGTTTTCGCAGGAAACATCTGCAAATCTGCCTTATCTTTTGTCTCTTATTTCTCCAAATCTTTTCCATTTCCTTCTTTACTTCAACCAAATTAACCTTTTTGATTGGTTCATTCATCTTTATCAAATTATCCTTCCTTGTGTTTCTACTAAGGCAAAATTTAGCAATATATCTAGGTCTATTGCAATTGTGACATGCAACATTCTTTTGAACAACATTCCTTCCATTCATCCTAGATCTACATTGATTAGCTTTGTGTCCAAATCCATAGCATGTATAACAATAACCATTGAAGGGTTGAGTCATTCTACCATTGTTATATGCATTCATCATTTGACTTATGCACTCACTTGCTCTATGTCAAAGTTTTTTGCATGTAAAGCATTGACAAGTAAATGATGAAACATTTTGATTCATTTTGCTTCTACATTCCATTGCTCTATATCCATATTTATTGCAAGAATTACAAAAACCATTGAAAGATGGGTACCTTTGAATATTTCAATAACTCATTTGACTACAAAATCTGACGAATTTTTTTGACGAAAGATGTATAATTTGATGTATTGTCGGGATTTGATGTGTAATTTTCAATTTTTTTAAATTTTATCCTCAACGTTCATCGAAATTTTGACGAACTTGGGTTTTGTCGAAAGTTCGATGCACAGTCTTGTCGAAATTTTGACAAACATTCAAAATCAGAAAAAAATGAATTTGTGGTCGACATAAATAAGTGAGTTCGCCCATTTATTGCGACAATGTTTTGCTATACTTGCTAATTTGCTCTACTTGCAACAGTTTGTGGAGAACTAAGGACGATTTTCTTGGGAAAAATCAGAAAAAAATCAAGAAGATATCACCAGGTTGAGGGTAGTCATCGTCTTTTTCCAGAATTCATTTGTGAAGTCAAATTTGTACTTCCAGGTTTGAAAATCATATTTTAAAGCAACATCTCATCAGATTTCATTTTTAGACTTGTGCATTTTGAGAATTTCATTTCCATATTTTGTTGTGCAAGTTCAATATTATGATTTTAGGAGTCTAATGATTGGAAATCATAGTAAAATCAGAATTTAATAAGTTCTAGAATTACCATTTTAAAGTGTTTTTTGGGGTCATTAACTTGAGGCTATCTTCTCTTTTGCATGGGTGGTTGCATGCTGATTTTTTTTGGGTGTAAAGTATCAGAATTATTAGATTTTGCTACTTGTCTATGATTAAAAATTATTGGAGTGTGAGTTTGATATTTTTTGAAGATCTAAATATTCAAGCTTGGTAAAGAAAAATCATGTCAGATAATATTAGTCCATAACAAAATGAAGAGACAATTGCTAGAATGTGGGCTAGATTGAAAAGAAGGGTGATGGGAAATGCTATTGTCCTTGCAATAATTGCAAGGGCTTAAAGAAAAGATGATTTTTAATCACAACATCTAAGAAACATTGTAGGCAACATGGTCACGTTGAAGGGGGGCATGATTATCGTCCATTGGTAAGTTGTTCATTATATGTGTTTATATTGATTGAAGTTGTAAATGTTTATATCGTTTTAACATTTTTTATATATATAAAAAATCGCTTGATCATGATCATGGTTTATTTGTGTCTATCATTATTATAAAGGTGGGGAGCCCTAGGGCACATGATATGGATTATCACGACCTGAAGAATGTGGTTTTGCAAGCGGAGGAACATGGAGCTATGAATATCGAAGATGAAATTAATGATCCTATGGAAGAAGATCATGTGCCAAAAAACACAGTTGAAAATGATGGTACAAATACATTGATCCATGAAACATTTAGTGGCACAGCTAATCATGATGATCGAGATGACTTTGATGATGTTCATGATTTACCTGTACTTGAGAAGGCATACGATCCCCTTTATGAAGGCTTCTAAACAACTCTTCTCTCTGCTGTATTGTTGCTGGTGAACTTGAAGGTTATGAATGGTTTATCCAACATAGCAATCTCACAGATGTTAAGGTATGTCATATATGTCATCTTTTTTCATCTATTTTGATTGTTGTTAGTTCATCACTAGTAAATAAAGGATGAAATATATACCATTAATATTCTTTATATTAAAAAATTATTTTTTTGTTGTAGATTGATTGGTGAATTTTTGTTACTACCATCAAATATTTTACCTCGCTCATACTGAGATTTATCTGGCATTATGAAAGATATTGGAATGGAGTATCAAGCAATAGATACATGTCCCAATGATCATATTATATATTATAAACAATACGAATTTGCAACAGAATTCCTAGAATGTCATATCAGTAGATATCGAATAGATCAACTAACAAAAAAGGTGTCTTGAAAGGTTCTTCGTTATATTCCCATTATTCCACGTATGCAATGATTATTTAGGTGCAAAAGCTTAGCACAATTTATGGATTACCATGCACAAAATAGAAGTGGAGATGTCATTCTTCGAATACTTGCGGATGGTTCTGCATTTAGGGACATGGAGGAAAAATGGCCACACTTTAAAGAAGAACCTCGTAATCTCAGGCTTTCATTGGCAGCAGACGGTGTCAATCCATTTGGAGAGCTGAGATCTATTTACTCGGTGTGGCCTATTTTTGTTATCAACAATAACATTCCTCCATGGATGTCAATAAAGAGGGAGCACATAATGTTGTCAATGATTGTTCCGAGTATTTGTTTACATCAATTTTCTTTAATGGAGTAGCATCTCATTTGTCTTATTTGTTGCATAATGACTTATATTTTTTTCATTCAATAGTCATGTACATTAATTTATATATATTGTAGTAAAATGGTTATAATAATTATGTAATGTTTATGTTCATTCAACTAGGTAAGTAACAAGTTAAAGATATGAATGTATATACCTAACCCTTATCAACGAAGTTACTAAAGTTATGAAATGGTGTCACTATGTATAACGTCTCTAGACCAATAGGACAAAGAAAATTTCAATTCCATGCAATGCTTGTATGGACAATTCATGATGCCGTAGGGCTAACACATTTTTGTGGTATGTTATAACGCTCGACTGCATGTTAATAATATATAATTTGATGAAGTAGATATCATGAATATTTTTAAAATAATATATTCATTATATATAATTATAAAAATTGACATATTTAATCCAATTATATATCATCTTGCAGGTCTTCAAACAAAAGGAAAATTTGCATGTCCAATTTGTGGTCCAAAGACAAAATCTCGCGGTTTGATGAGTATGCATTAATCTCTCCACGTAAATTATAAGTATATTGAACTACTGAATACATCTTTTCAATGGGAAAGAAGAGACTACATCAAAACCACTTAAGAATGACACCTCGCCTATGGAAGTTGAAATATAATAGAATTAATCGTCAAGGTTATACATCAGATCAAATTGTTTATCTATCATATATGATATGTTTGGAATTTATATTTTTATATTGTGTTGTGTTACTCATGCTGTAATTGACAATGATTGTCGTTGTTAATTTGTTTAACTTATATGCTTCATGAAGGTTGTCAAGGCATTAATAGCCGACTTCCACAGGGACTGAAAAGTTATCCTAGACAATTTAGTAGGTTGCCCTACTATGAGGAGCTACAAATTGTGCATTTGTTTGATACAATGCATATCAGAAAGAATATAACAGAAATGTTATAGAAAATATTAGATGGAAGGCATGACAAAGAAAAAATTGTCAAAATTTGTAGTGACATTCAGGAAGCCAATCATGCAATGAAAAATGTCATTCAATTGAATAGCAATGGAGACCAAATTAATATAAGTGCCCTTCCTTGGTTATTAACGAAACAACAAAACAATGCTATAAAAGAAGTCATACGAAAAATTCAATTTCCCACAGGATTTGCTGCGAACATAAACAATATCATAACAAAGAAAGGTGAATTTGGGCCAGGGATGAAAACGCATGATTGACATACCTTCATTAAGGTAATTATTTTAGTATATTATATAAACTTGTATACTGCATGTACTTTTCAGTATATTATGTTTACTAATTTTGGAAAAATAATGAAAAGATCATTTTATAATTGTTGCAGTACGTTCTACCTCTATCTCTCTCAGACAACTTCGACAACAATGTCAAACAAGTTATATATGATCTTGGAAAATATATGAAGTAAGTAGCGATATTTGTTCAATTTGTTGTATAGATCTTATAATTGCCATTTATTTTACTTGTTATGTAATATATTGTATATTTTTGTTAAATCTTGTTAATATATTTGCACCTGGAATCACTTGTAGATGGCTGTCATCTAAAGAAATCCATAAAGAAGATATAAATTATTGGAAGGGAAAAATTTTCTCATCTAATGTGTGAAATGAAAAAGTGTCTACCTTCAACATTTTTCAATGCACAAGAACACTACCTCATACACCAAGTTGAGGAGATTGAATTGTGTGCACCTGTACACACAAGGTCAATGTGGATGGTTGAGAGACACTTGAAATTTTTGAAGGCTTTGGTTAGAAAAAGAACACATCCTGAGGGTTCTATGGTGGAGGGATATATGGTATACCAGACCATGGTGTACATTAGTGAATATCTTCCTAAGTTTGCAACAAAGATCCATGTAGATCGCATTTGGGATCTGAACTCCATTAACAAATTTGAAGGAGTGTACCTGATGGGGAAAGGTAGATTGAAGAAAGTGAGAGGTAATTAAAAGATGGTCATGGAGATTAATTATAATACATTTTACATTTATTTTTTATGTATATTATACTTATTTAATTATTAATTTTCAATATACATCAATTATAAATTAAGGTCATATACCGTGGTAATTAACTAATTATATGTTGTTTGTGAATTTCAATTTTTTTTGATACAATTGGTTGAGAGTGGGATGCACTACATTTGTATGTCGCAAACAATCTTGATTGGATGATGGTATGGATTGAACGATGCCAACAATCTGGTCACACATTAACATGGGAAGGTGTGGCTTCATTGGTTAAGGAAGCTCATCGTAATGGAGATTCCAATGTTACACAAAGGGAAATTGATTTAGCATACGGTTTAAGAGATAAACATGTACGCATAAATATATTAATCACCCATATTATTTAATTATTTTCAATTATATTGATGTATATATGATGCAAAGGATCCAACAACAACACCAACATCATTTAATGAGGGTAAATCAAACCTAATCAGAATAAAGAGAAGATCAAATTCTTAATTCACTTTCTTTTTCCTCAAAACTCATACAACTTCTTTTGATTCTTCAATTCTACAAGACTTCAAGGCAACAAGTTAGCACTCCAATTTCAACAAACCATATGTCATTATCAGTATTCCAATTGACTTATTCAAAGAAAAAATCATATTAGAAAAATTTGATTCAATCAATCAGATTCACATCATTCTCAACCACCATATCAACCTCTATACATTCTCTCAGCCTTTCATAAGGCAACGCATTATGCTCACTTGCTGCACAACCAATTACCAATCCTTCAAATTCCTGTATACATCATATCCTCAAGGCAATAAAACACTTATTCTAAATCAGATTCCAAAATGTCAATAACCAAACTTCAATCATTGAAAACAGTCTAAACTTCTCAAATAGCACCAATTCATTTTCCTTACAAGGAAAACTAACAAAGACCAATCCTTTTTGCTATCAATTAGTTAATCAGTCCTTCAAGACACAAGATTCATCATGTTTTGAGAGAAATCAATTCAATACATCAGTGTATAAATAACAGATCTTCCTGCTCTGTAAAGATACCAAGACACACAATAGAATCATCATTCTCAAAACAATATGCATTGCCTTTACAACCTTATTCAAGCATAAATTCTATTGTAACTCCATCCAAATGACAGGGTTCAAGTATTTAAGGTCACTCACTTCCCTGTACACACAGATTTCCATTGTCCATGAAATCTAAACATTAATTAGCAATAAACCTCCATACCCTAGATTGGGTGAACCACTCACACTAGGTTCAAACCCAAGATCCAAATGACACATTTAGAGACCTCTTAATGCCCATATTATCATATCAAAAACTCATAATGATTTATACTGAAGAAACTAGCAGATTTCAGACTGTAAGCCCAAGAAAGGCTACTAGAATAGGGCTATTTACAAAGCATCCACCTTTTTTCCAACTCCAAATTGTTAGAAAAACTCAAATCGTCAAAGTAAAGGTCACAAAACACCAGTTTTATCCACTTTCAAATATTGAAAGAACCATTTAGAAAGTGTATTAACAAACCCTTAATTTTAGGCTGGAAACACCCAAAACAGTGAGGGTTTTGTGATTATCACCCTTACAAGCCTCCAATACTCCGACCAACCATTGAAACATGCTCCATTATGTCTGAAAATTCCTTTAGAAACATCTCCTTGGACATGCATACGTTATTTCTCCAATACCCTGCTGGAAACCTTCATTTTCAAGAGGAAAACTTAGAAAATTAACTTTAAATCAGCAACACAACACCATATTCTTGATACCCTGCACTCACACAAAAAAAAGTAACATAAAGGACACCCTAATTATCCCATACCACCATTTCTACTAGGCTTACATCAGTGGGATGGGCCTTAAACTTCTTTAGCGACTCTCAAAATCATAGTGAAACTAACTCTACTCGACACACAAGATTGTCTTTGATTCTTTTGCTGCTTAAAACTAACTTTCAAAATCTTTGACAATGAAAAGTACTCTTTCTCAAATGAGATTACACAAGAACTAACTCTTGGATGTTACCAAATTAGCAATACAAGTTAGGATAAATAAAAAGAATGCTTGATAACTCAGAAAAACAGGGCTTTTATTCAAGATTTTGTTACAAGAATTTCAAGATTCTGCTCTTCCACGACTTGCCATGCTTTTTACAAATTTTTCCCTCTTAATAACTACCTTTTCTAACTTCTCATCGGTTTAAACTTCCTCTTATCTCCTAATATGCTTGATTTATGCATTTTTGTTTACATAATATTGCATTATTTGCATTTTTTTGCATTTTCACCTCCTAGTGACTTCTTTTATGATTTGATTACATTCAAATTAGCCTTTTCATGGCCTTGACACACAAATTTAGATTTGAACATGTAAATTTAACATATTAGCCTTTTGAAGGCATTTACAAGATCTAGGTGCTCCTGCACCAATATATATGTTGAGATTTTTTTCTTTGCATACATTCGACCAAGAATAAATATGTTTATCAACTGACGATATTGCAATAATTTTTACATATTTTACATATTGCAGGTGAAACACCACAAAGCTATGTGGTGCAATGGTCATAAATTTTGAATCAAAAAGTTTGATGACTCGAAGAAAACTTGTGATTCTGGTATAACTACAGTCTTTCAAGCAACCAATGTTTCATCTAGAAGTGACATACATCCATAAGTCTCAAAAAATTGATACTATGGGATTTTGGATGATATAATTGAGTGTGACTTTAAGTCCTTCAAATTAGTTTTGTTCGTCGTCTTATGGTACAGACTACGATTGAATGAAAATGATCTTGAGAGAACTTTTACTGAACATGATAATGGATTTACCATGGTTAATACAAGGTCGATCGAGCGAGCTAGAAATGAGCCCTATGTTATTCCAAGCCAATTTGAGCAGGTATTTTAGTAAGAGGTTTTAGGTAGACCGGTTTGGTCATTTGTTGTTAGACATGATCCAAGAGGAAGGCCGGTAAAGTATAATGTGGTGGAAGAAGAAGATACCGAAGAACTAGAAGATGATGTAGATGATGATTAGGATCAACAGTTAGTTGATGATGTGCCTGGCGAAGATGTCGAAGAGGAGGAACTGGATCATGATGATGTAGGAGTTAATGTTCATGAAGATGATATCTGTGTGGATGATGACATTATCGAAACTAATATCAATGACGATGATGATGATATGACCAATCCTTACAATGTCGAATCTAGATTGGATGATATAGACAAAGAGTTGGATGAAGAAGAAGATCAATGACATTGAAATGTATGAGTTATGTGATTATATTATCTATTTGATATTAATTTCTTGATAGAATTATATTTGACTTATGGGAGATCTAATTTTATGAATTTTTATCCATGTGCAGACCTAATGGGTTGTGTTTGAACACTAAATATAAATGATACACACACACACACATATATATATATGTAATGTATATATGTATGTATGTATGTATGTATGTATGTATATGTATTTGAAAATGTAAATGTAAATGCAATTATTGGATGCTCTCCTAGAACAATAAATGTAACATATCATTAAAGAAATCTATATCTATGTATATAAATGTGTATTTCTAAATGCAAGTGTAAATGCAAAGAGCATATGGTTTTGTAGTGTTATAGATACAACATATCCATAAATTAATGTAATTGAAATTCTAAAGTCTTCAACACATATAATTCAAACTATCAGGCACAAAAATTGTCTACAACTTGTGTAAACGTGCAAGTGAATAATTGACAAATTCTTCTTGAGATAAAATAGAAATTCTAGTTATGTGATTCTTCTGATTAATCCAACTAACACTTACCAATTGTTGTGATTGATTACAATATTTTAATCCCTAATTGAGAGAACCGAATAACTAGATCACACATATATAGCAAATGTACAATGATAAACAAAGTATAAACTTGTTATATCAATTTAAATAATAGAGAAGCATTAGAATGGAGACAATCAAATAACTACATAATTTAACAAACAATTTGTTAGCTCTCAAAAATGCAGGAAAGATGCCTCAAGAGGCTGCCAATCTCTTGATACACTTCAGGGTAACAGACAAGGTTGGAAGAATTCAACCTTCTACTCTTTAGGTGCTGCAAAACTTGGGTGGGTGTACCTCTTTGAATAATGCAGACTTAACTTGTAATCAATCTTCTTATGACAACTTGTTCACAATGGCAGATGGGAGTGAACAATTATAATTCAACTTGAAAATGGTAACAATACTCTGGTCTAGATTCTAAAATGCTCAATTTTAAAAGATATAAAGAGAATGAATAAATTCAAAATGATAAAATGCAGAGACCCGTGCCTTATTGGGTAAGCAGAGTCAAAAGAAATCAAATGAGCAACACTCTCTGGAAAAAACTCAAATTATCTGGCATATATTCTATTTACAACTTGTATAAACATGCAAAACTGTGACTACTAAGCTCTACTTGAATAATCCAATTGAATATCTCTGATTACTGTGATTAATTAAAAGGATTTAGTCTTTACTTGAAAGAACCAATCAATCAATCACACAAGTACATCAAATGTGCACTGATAAATCGAATACAAACTTGTCATATCAATTTAAATAACCAGAAAGAGTCCATCTTGGAGATAGCTTAGCCATACTTTCATCAAATTCAATAGATAATTGAGACCAAAAATGTGCAGCAACATCAATTGACTTTCATAAATACCTCCAATTTGAAAACATGCATCATAGTCTCTGATCTGATAAATTTATAGTACTATATCCATCATAAATTGCCTACTGTATATCAAATAACTAATAGCTCATGATAATCACAATTGCAAGAATGCTTATTTATACACAAGCATTTGGATAAAATGCTAAAATGAGAGAACATGTTAGCTTAGCACAAAAATCGGGCTCTAATCGAGCTGGCAAGCAACGGCTCTTAGGCAGATACATGTCGGCCTCAATGTTTTGTATTTCTGTTAATCACCTGTGAATAGTCAGCGAGACATAATATATCATCCTGCTGAAGGAAATTCAATCGTTAGACATCCCGTGCACATTCTACTATCGCTGTGACTTATCGCTCTCAGGGAGATGTCATACAAACTTCAATTATGTTGCGCTGAAAAAAACTTTTCCTTACATGCTTTCCTGTCGCTGAGACACACAGATATCTCTCGTTGATGAACTCCTTTAGCCTCGTTCATATTCGCTGTAGCTCATTCAGGTCGTGGAGACATCCTGTAGATCCCTTTATGTTTTCCCGAGAGCACCTTTACCTTTTGCGTGTCACTATGACTTAAATTTCCTCTCGCCGACGAGCCCGTAATGTATATTGCTATAGCTTCCATTGATCAGAGAGACATCTTGTAGATTATCCAATGCTTCACCGAAGGTCTTCAATTATCCCCGTGTCACCGAGACAAGGCAACACTCATGCCGACAAGGATCTACATGTTTTTCATCGGCGAGACTGGAGGTCACTCGCCGAGACCTCGTGCCGATATCGCTAACTCCTACTGATATTCCTTTCATCCTGTGTACATCGTCAAGACATAAATCCTTTCTCGCCAAAATCCACAATAAAGAAACCTTCCAAACTCTGTCGGTGAGACAAACCGAATTCGCTATGAGATATCACTGAAACCTTATGTTGGGCTGAAGTGAGCACAATGCAAAAGTTGGTAAGACAAGCAAGACTCGCCGAGACATGATGCCGATATGAACCAGAATGTAAAATATGCATGACCCAACAGATTCAATGGGACAATATGGCAAAAATGGGTGAAATATGCATACGGTAGGACCAAATTTGGAAATTTATGAGTGAAAACATATGTAAAAACATCAAATTTTTACAGTCCCAATAGTGGCTCCGTCTGGGGATGAATGATTGTGAGATCATTGCAAGGATCCAGAATCTCTAATTAGCAGACCAGACAAAAATGATGAACCAATGAGCAGCAATGGAATGAATGGTAATGGAAATGAATGCAAAGTGGAAGTGAATGCAAAGTGGAAGTGAATGCAAAGTGAAAGTGAATGCAAAGTGAATGCAAGATGGAGGTGAATGGAAAATGATAGAATCCTAGACTACTGTGAATGGAAAATAATTTTAAAAAGGATACACAAGAGTTGTCCATGCACTGGCAACCCTTAATCCTCTATGTTGCTCAAGAGAAGAAAAGCTTCAAGAATTGCCCATGAACAGGCAATTCCTGATCTTCACTAGCCATGTTCTGTAGATAATATGAGTCTTCACCCTTCTTTCCAACAACAACAAAAGGTCCTAGCCAAAGAGCTTCAAATTTACCATGCTTTCCTTTCTCCTGACACCTTGCATTCCACATCAACACCAAATCATTCTCTTCAAACTTTCTATTCTTTGCCTTCTTGTCAAATAGATACTTCATTTGTGCCTGTAACTTTATGTTTTGACTTTGGGCCTCTCTCCTTACTTCATCCAGTTCAGCAAGTTGCTCCATTCTGTCTTCCATGGGTTCAAGAACTTCCAAATCTTCCTGTAAGACAAACTAATAAATTGGTAACAAATTCTGTAGAGGCATCCTGGCTTGTGCTCCATACACTAATTCAAATGGAGATTTTTCAATTTCCTTTTTCACAGTGATCCTATCAGCCCACACAACCAATTTTAACTTTCAATCCCAAGCCTTCTTGTTCTGTCCTAGCATCCTCTTTATAATCTTCAAGAGACTTATTGCTGGACTTTGCTTGACCATTGGCTTGTGGATGATAAGGAGCTGCATAAGAAATAGTAATGCCATACTTATCACAAAAGCGTTTAAATTCATCTGACCTGAAGCACATCCCATTATCTGTGATAATCCTCAATGGTGTACCAAATCTGGTGATAATGTTGTCCATCAAGAAATTTGTTACAACTTTACTTGTAGCTTGCTTGGTTGGGATTGCCTCGACCCACTTTGTAAAATAATCAGTGGCAACTAGTATCCATCTATGTCCTCCACTTGACTTCTCTTGTATCTCTCCAATGAAATCAATTCCCCATTAATGGAAAGGGGCATTAGCCTGCAAGGGTCGAAGTGGCAGAGCACCCTGGTACTTCAACTTTCCAAAAAACTTTTGGCAGGCCTCACATCTTCTCACATGTGTAAAAGAATCATTAAAAACCTTTGGCCAATAATAACCTGCCCTAAGAATTTTGTGTGCAGTTGTCTTTGCTGAATAGTGCCCTCCACAAACTCCTTCATGCATTTCATTTAAAACATGTTTGGCCTATGATTCATCTAGACATAATAACAATAAGCCATCTCTATTTTTTGAAAATAGATCTCCATCCATGAAGACATACTTTGATGACTGCAACTTCAAAGTTCTCTTTTGGCTGTCACTCAATCCATCTGGACACTTCATATATTTAAGATAATGCATAACATCAGTATACCAAGGAGTGTGTTCAATGCTTGCAATTGCAGCCTCTTCTTCAACATTGCAAATCTGATTTGCCTCAATATTGGTTTCTATCATCAGTCTAGCCAAGCCTTGGCCTCTTACCAACTTAGTAATCTGTATCTCCATGTCAAATTCTTGAATCTTGTTGATCCATCTGCATCTTTTCCCTGTAACTTCAGATTGTGTTAAAATGTCTTTGACAGCAACATGAGGGACATAAGCAATCACCTTTGCTCCAACAAGATATGGTCTAAATGCTTTTGTGGCCTTTACCAATGCAAAAGCCTATTTTTCCATTATGTCATACTTCAATTCAGACCCCTGTAATGATTTACTAAAGAAGGACACAGGCTGTTCATGACCATCATTATTCTTTTGTAACATAACAGTAACAATAGTATGCATTGAGGCAAATGAAAAAATCTGAAAAGGCTTTGTAAAATCTGGAGACTTTAGAACGGGAGCCTCTTTGATAGCCCTTTTGATAGACATAAAGGCATCTAAAGCTTCAGTAGTCCAGTCCATTTTTTGTCCTTTCTTCAACATTTTTGATATGGGCTTAATGATCTTAGCAAAATTAGAGACAAATCTTCTGACAAAATTAATTTGACCAAAGAAAGATTGTATTGCTTTGACAGTTTTGGGAATAGGAATTTTATCAATAGCTTCCACCCTCTCAGGATCTATTCTAATTCCCTCTTTTGAAACAATATGCCCCAAGAGCTTACCCTTTGTGACTGCAAAATGACACTTCTTTGGATTTAAACTAATACCATATTCAAGAGCTTTAATAAATACCTTTTCAAGATGTTGCACATGATCTTCAACCTTCTTCGAATAAGTAGTTAAGTCATCTTGATACACCACCATGATAACATTAATCAAATCAACAAATGCTATGTCCATGGCTCTTTGGAAAGTCGCTCTAGCATTAGTGAGACCAAATGGCATTCTTATGTATACATATGTTCCCCAAGGAGTTGTGAATGTTGTTTTGTATTGCTCAGATTCCTTGACTTTAACTTGATTGTATCCAGAAAACCCATCCATCATGGATAGCAATTCACACCCTGTCACCTTATGCAATATAGCCTCCATATTGGGTAAAGGATAATTATCTTTGAGAGATGCCATATTTAAATTCTTGGTCCACACATAATCTGATATCACCATTTGTCTTTCTCACAGGAACCAGATTTGAAACCCACGTTGAATGTCTGATTGGTTTAATAATTCCTCCATCCTTGAGCTTTATCAATTCCTCTTGCATTTTAGGTTCCAACATTGGATTTATGGGTCTTTGCTTTTGTCTGAAAGGCTTGGCGTCTGGCTTCAATGGTATTTCATGTCGAAACAAATCTTCCTTGTACGCTTTCAAATCCTCATAAGGCCAAGCAAAAACATGCTTGTATTTTCTCAGCAACTCTATCAACATTCTTCTAATTGCAGGGCTGATCCTCTTTCCAATGTATACCTTTCTTGGTGCTATCTCAGTCCCAAGTTGACTTCTTCAATATCTTCTCTTCTGACTAGTGTTTGTTTCATTAGAGATCTATCATTTCCATCATACAGCCTCTCCAATGCCACTAAACCCTTGGGCAGTTTATTTGTTTTGAGCTGCAATATTTCCTTTCTGAACATTGTTTGCTTCCCATCCACTTCTTCAACGAAAGCATTGAAGTCAATTTCCTAGGTCTCATACTGATCTATACAATTGAGGAATTTCAAAAGATCAGTATCATCATTGAAATCTTGCCAGTTATAGATATTATCAGGCACAACAGGCCTTGTCTTAAACTCAATTTGTGATACCCCAGCCAATGTGATGTCATCTCTTTTCAGTGCCACATTTGCTAAAAATCAGCCATTATATTCTTTGACCTATCAATCCACTCAATTGAAAAAGCATCAAACAATTCAATTGTATCCCATACAACATTCCTATATTGTTTTAATCTTTTGTGCTTTGCTGTATATTTTGATTTGATTTGTGAAAAAACCAACTCAAAATCACCCAAAACAACCAACAACTTAATCTTGTGTTTTACAGCTATGTTCAAGCCTGTCAATAAAGTTTCATACTCTGCCACATTATTTGTACATTCAAATGCTAACAGAAATGAATATTTAAAAGTAATACCTTCAAGTGAAACAAATACAATCCTAGTGCCATTACCTTCTTGGCTGCATGCTCCATCAAAATACATCTTCCATACTTCATTGCAGCCTTGTGCCACATGCTTTTCAATTGGATCACTATTGGTTAATTCTGGTTGAGTTGGTTCAATTTTAAAACTTCCAAGATCAACATCAAAAAAATAATTAATCTGATCTTGAGGTACACAGTCAACAAGCTGATGCATTCTTGGTTCTCTATACAATTTGACATCCCATCCATTCACTAGAATAGTAGCATAAGATAAATCAAACTGGACATTTCCTCCAACTGCTGCTGTCCATTGTCTTGACAGAAGCATCCCAAACTGAGGAGGAGTATCAATCACTGTTATATCTATATTATAAGCCACATGTGGATAAGCAGCTAGTTTGACTTCAACACCTCTCATAATGCCTACCACAGGTATAGGCCTGTTATCCATTGCATAGCATTTCCCTTCACATGTATCAACACACAAGCCCAGTTGCTTCATAACACCTACTGGCATAATATTTATAGCAGCACCAAAATCTATCATACAATTCCTCAGCAACTTATTATTTATAAGCAATGTGGTGAAGAAAGGATCCACTTGTGGGGAAGTTGTTAAAACATCACCTAGACAGACCTCTGAATTATTTATCTTTTCCTGCCTATTGACTTCTTCAAAATTCATATGTTTTTCATTCCCCTTTGTAATCAATTGAACAACATTATCTCTGTACTCCTTAATTTTCATCAATTCAAGTAGTGGAACAAACATTTTTACTTGAGATAACGCCTGTGCGAAGTCAAAAGAGGAGCTATCCATCTTAACAGTCTTCTTCAGTTCTGGCGCTTCTCCTTTGCTTTCTTCTTTTTCTTTTTTACTAGGCTGATCAAACTTTTACATTTCCTTGTGTAATTCTGCAACTTTCTGCTCTTAGACAGGCTTCTTTTCAATTTTATCATGCTACTTGTTCCATGGCTTTTTTACAGTTTCTTGTGTTTCCTTTTGATCTTTTACAAAAATTCCCCCAGGAACTCCATCCAGCTCATTCACTTTTCTGTTTCTTAACCAATATTTACTCCTTACATCCTTAATTGCTGCAACAATTATTTTCTCCATTTCATCTTTAGTGAGTCTCCTTACATTGCATTGAATAGGCATTTCAACAAGATGTGGCTCTATGTAGTCTTCATCACAATCATAAAAAATATGTTGTTCAGCCATATGGACATTATACTTCTGATTAGAAACGTCATACTCATAGCCTTCATCCTCTAAAGATGAACATCTTTCCTCAGCATGGTAAAAAGTATTCGAAGTCAAGTAAATTTTGTGATCTTCTTCATTATTCTCCATCAACATTCCCTCTTCTTGCATCCTTTGAGCTACAACACAATAGTCTGGAGAATGTGGCTGATTACAAACTTCACAAAAATAATTATTACTCACCATGTAAATTCCTTTCTTGCTTAATGGATCAGGAGTCTCTTTGTTTCTTGGCCTGGCTGTTACAGGTTTCCCATCTTTCCAGTCTGTATTGTAAGGCATATCATGCAGCCTCTGCCTTTCATTTCTGTTCTCGCTTCTGTATGTATTCTCTTGTATGTACTGATAATTATTTTGCTGAGGAGGCCTCGGGTTGTCTCTTTTATTAGTTATACCAGCAGTCTTCCTATTATTTTCAATTGTCAATGCAATTTTCTGTGCTTCAGCAAAATCTCTTGGAGATCTACTTCTCTAGTCATACCCTATCTTGGGATCAAAAGCATTTAAATAAACACTCAATGCAACAGAATTTGGCAACCTTGATCTAGGAGGAACTTTAGTATGCAACTTGTTGAATTTTCAATTGAAATCATAAATTGAATCATTTTGATTTTTTTGAATTCTCATTAATTCATGAAGATCTGCATCTGGAGCATTTTGATTCCCTTATTGTTCTAAGAATTTGTCTTGAAATGCTTGGAAAGAATTAATTGAGAATGCTGGTAGGCTGTTGAACCAATCCCTGGCATCTTCAAGAAGTGACATCATGAACAACTTCATGTGTAAATCTTCATAAGGCATGTCTATGTCCTGAATGAAAACATTAAAACTCCTTAAATGTTCCTAAGCTGTGATTGCATTACTCCCTGTTAATTTGGGCACCATATTCCTCCAACTGCTATCCATAGTGTAAGGATATAACTGAAAACCAGCTAAATCGAACTGTTTGATCATGGTTATATGTTGGGGAGGGGGAGGAATATGCAGATGCTGATATTGATGCATGTGATTATTGTATTGTGCATTATGATGTGGGATATAATTCTAACCAGGAGGTGGATACATACCTGTATGCTGTGTAGGAATGTGAGGTGGATGATTTGGCTGCTTGTAGTGATTCCCTATCTGATTGCGAGGAGAATTTTGTTGATTGGAAGGCCCTGCGACATGATCACCCTGCTTGTGAGGCAGAACATACTTTGGGCCACCAGCTGTCTGATCAACAATTTGGGCTTTCTGCAATTTAGCCTCTAGTTCCTTTATCCTCTTCTCTTTTAGTTCCAACTATGTTTTTACTTCATCATAAATTGAGAGCTCATGGTTTCCTCTAGGAGTTTGGTGACTACCCTCCATCCTATGATCATATTCATGCTGAATTCTGATCCGTTCAGCTTCTAATCCAGCTTCAAACTCAGCCTTTTTCTAAGGATCAAGAAAAGGAAAAGTATTTCTTTGATCTTCTGGAATACAAAGTTCTGCACTTAAATCATCTCTCCATGTATCATAGCCATTATACGTTTCACAATGTGCTCTTGGTGCCTTACCTTTGTTTGTTATGCACATGTCCTCACCTTTTTCTTTTTCCTTATTAGCTCTGTCATCTTTATGTGTCCACTTACTGCTACTAGCAGGAGCTCCAGTATGACCTCCCCTGTACTGAGATCTTCTTCCATTCATGATGAACAACTGCAAAGTTTCTGTCAGAGTCACCACTCACTTTTATCAAAAATGAGAAAATAGTTTGGTACTTTTTATTCCCAGCGGAGTCTGTGCAAGATTTCTGGCTCTATGATTAAGGCCTTGATTCTGATTGTTCCCTAGTAGAGTCACCAATTTGTTAGCTCTCAAAAATGCAGGAAAGATGCCTCAAGAGGCTGCCAATCTCTTGATACGCTTCAGGGTAACAAACAAGGTTGGAAGAATTCAACCTTCTACTCTTTAGGTGCTGCAAAACTTGGGTGGGTGTACCTCTCTGAATAATGCAGATTTAACTTGTAATCAATCTTCTTATAACGACTTGTTCACAATGGTAGATGGGAGTGAACAATTATAATTCAACTTGAAAATGGTAACAATACTCTGGTCTAGATTCTAAAATGCTCAATTTTAAAAGATATAAAGAGAATGAATGAATTCAAAATGATAAAATGCAGAGACTAGTGCCTTATTGGGTATGCAGAGTCAAATGAAATCAAATGAGCATCACTCTCTAGACAAAACTCAAATTATCTGGCATATATTCTGTTTACAACTTGTATAAACATGCAAAACTGTGACTACTAAGCTCTACTTGAATAATCCAATTAAATCTCTCTGATTACTATGATTAACTAAAAGGATTTAGTCTTTACTTGAAAGAACCAATCAATCAATCACACAAGTACAACAAATGTGAACTGATAAATCGAATACAAACTTGTCATATCAATTTAAATAACTAGAAAGAGTCCATCTTGGAGACAACTTAGCCATACTTTCATCAAATTCAATAGATAATTGAGACCAAAAATATGCAACAACATCAATTGACTTTCATAAATACCTCTGATTTGAAAACATGCATCATGGTCTTTGATCTGATGAATTTATAGTACTGTATCCATCAGAAATTGCCTATTGTATATCAAATAACTAATAGCTCATGATAATCACAATTGCAAGAATGCTTATTTATACACAAGCATTTGGATAAAATGCTAAAATGAGAGAACATGTCGCCTTAGTACAAAAATTGGTCTCCAATCGAGCTGGAAAGCAACGGCTCTCAGGCAGATACATGTCGGCCTCAATGTTTTGTATTTCTGTTAATCACCTGTGAATAGTCGACGAGACACAATATATCGTCCTGTCGAAGGCAATTCAATCGTTAGACTTCCCGTGCGCATTTTGCTATCGCTGTGACTTATCGCTCTCAGGGAGACGTCATACAGACTTCAATTACGTTGCGCTGAAACAAACTTTTCCTTACATGCTTTCCTATTGTTGAGACACACATATATCTCTCGCCGATGAACTCCTTTAGCCTCATTCATATTTTTTGTAGCTCATCTGGGTCATGGAGACATCCTGTAGATCCCTTTATGTTTTCCTGAGAGAACCTTTACCTTTCGTGTGTTGCTATGACTTAAAGTTCCTCTCGCTGACGAGCTCATAATGTATATCACTGTAGCTTCCATTGATCGAAGAGACCTCTTGTAGATTTTCCAATGCTTCACCGAAGGTCTTCAATTATCCCCATGTCGCCGAGACAAGGCAACACTCATGCCGACAAGGATCTACATGTTTTTCATTGGCGAGACCGGTGGTCACTCGCCAAGACCTCGTGCCGATATCCCTAACTCCTACCAATATTCCTTTCATCCTGTGTACATCACCAAGACATAAATCCTTTCTCGCCGAAAGCCACAATAAAGAAACCTTCCAAACTCTGTCGGTGAGACAAACCGAATTCGCTATGAGATATCATCGAAACCTTATGTTGGGCTGAAGTGAGCACAAAGCAAAAGTCGGTAAGACAAGTAAGGCTCACCGAGACATGATGCCGATATGAACCAGAATGTAAAATATGCATGACCCAACAGATTCAATGGGACAATATGGAAAAAATGGGTGAAATATGCATACGGTAGGACCAAATCTGGAAATTTATGAGTGAAAACATATGTAAAAACATCAGATTTTTATAGTCCCAACACAATTGATACCAAAATCTTAATCCATGACTTAGATATCTTCATTTACTCCATCAAAATACATGCATCTGAGTCTCTGTTTATGAAAGGATTTTTTTAGAAAGCTATCTACTGAATATCTCCTAACACCTATATCTGTTGCATTACTATGGAAGAGATATAAATACATCAAAACTTGGAAGGGACACATCCCTTCACAAATGTTTTATTTTACTTAACTAATTAAAACAAGAGATTAGGCTCTATTTAGCCATAGATGAACATTTGATAAATGATGTAGATAATACTATTGTTCATGAGTATCAACATCTCCTAATGCGTTCTCGGCCGATATTTCCACCTTTATCATCCTTTCGTTATGCTCACAACTCTCGTCCAATGTCAAATCCTTCCCTGTAGCATTTTCTAGAATTCTCTGCAACATCAATTCACATTCTTTGATCCATTTGGCTTTCTCTTCCAACTTTTCTCCATCTTCAAATAGTGTAGGAAGTCCCATATTCGTAACATCAACCAGCCCGTTTGCATCTTCTCGCAGTTCCTCATAAAGGTCCCTATGTTTCTTTATAATATGGTCACCCATACCAATGGCCACACTATCAGGAACATCTCTTTCATTTAATTCTCAGAGCTTTTCTTGAATCCTTCCATCAATTATCTTGTGTTCCTACCCTGTAACATGGTTCTTTGAATATGCTCCCATAGCTTATTCAACAAATCATTAAGTTGGCTTGCCTTTTTTTGATTATTGCAGCGAGTGTATCATATTTACCTTGTGAATATGCAGTTGACTTATCCCAATGATCTTTTACTTGTGAAATTTCACCATGTGTTATTAATTTAGGAGGCCCCATTGTGACTCCTATCATTTCCTTCAAATGATCATTTTCTCTCATGATCCATTCATTACTCATTTTGTACATCTCCTTTTCTTTGATCAACATTTGTATTTGGGCTTTATTCAGTTTTTTCACATTAATCCCAATGTCTGCAGTCACCATAGGATCTACCTCTCCAACCTTCAGAGTCATGACATGTCCAAATGCTTTCTCAGTATCAATCACCACTGAATTTCTATGAGGTGGATACAAGGCCCATATCATGAGTGTTCCTTCATCTGGGTTATATTTGGATCCAACATATATTTTTGTCATCCCCTCTGGACTAAGCTTGTGTGTGGCACTATTATCCTTTAAGAAGTTATCAAAGACCAATGCAAAATTCAAATCCAGCCATAGAAAGATCATAACTCCAGTATCCTCTAACATTTTCATTCCTTTATTGGGGGTCATATTAGCCATTTCTCTATCCACAGTTAATTTCAAATTATTTAGTAGCTTCTCCTTATTGATTGGTGTAATATTATCAATTGTCTCCCTTATCTCCTTTCCCTTTTTTTTATACAAGAAAGATCTAAATTATGAAGAATTCACAAATTCATTGTCTGCTACAAATGACCTATATGCCATCTCTCTGGTGTTTGTATGTTGGCTCTCTTCAACACTTGGTTCTCTAGAAGGGCAGTTGTAATCTTGAGTTTTTAATCTAGAAATCCTACTGGGTAGGTCTCGTGGCATATCTTCCCCAAATTCCTCATCCCCAGAAAAATGGAACATTGTATCCGACAACCCTTGGTTGTATTCCTCCACCACTCTCTCTGCTTCCTTTGCCTCCAAATTTCTAATCATGTCATCAAATTGATAAGGCACATGATCATATCCTCTAAATTTTATCCTTTGTCTGTAAGAATTGATATATCCCTTTAGATCAAAACCTTTTCTTGGTGGACCCTTATTCATATTATACTGCATTAATTTTTTAAGGATCAAATCATATCCTTCCTTTGCAAGCACAGTAAAATCACCAAAGCATAGAGTACTAGGCATAAATTCTCGTTTCTTGAATGAACCAAAATTCATGAAACTAGAAAAATCCATTTTTATTACAATTTCCAAATATGCAATCCTATTCGGGATTGTTTTAGGCAAAATGAATGGAGAATCCTCAAAATAAAACACCCTTACAATAGTAGCATCTTCCAAGCAATACTAGTCTCCCCAATTGTGATCAATTGGTTGATTAAAGTCCTTAGGTTTGAGGAATCATTTTATTTCATCAGACAATGAGTGCGCACAAGGATGACTGTAGAATTCATATACCGACTTTACAAAATATTCTTCAAAATACAAGTAACTGGAATTAGCAAACCTATTGTCCCAAATGGTAGTCCACAATTGAATGGGCAACAATTTTCCCTCTTTATCAAACTGTGAAACCTTCAACTTTTCTAGCCAAATCCCTAACTCTTGTCCGAAGTACAATACTAGATGCATTAAAAGAGAATAATGCCTAAGGTGTAGAACATGGGATTTATTCTTGATTGCCATCAATGCTAAGTTAAAACCTAGAATTATGACATTGAATGTCAGCTGCAATTACCATGGGAACAATTGACATATACTTAGGAACTTCCATACCCAACACTTGTCCTATCAAGAAATAGGTATATCTCATATAGGGATCGAATAAGTCCACATGGAATGGAGGCCCATCACCATCGTCAAGTGGGACAGTTTTACCATCTTGTTTAATTCTATGTAAGGGAAACCTCCAACCCTTGTAAGTGGTGTCCATTCTCCAAAACTCCTTTTCCAATTCTTCATTCACAATTTTCTCATTACTCCACCCTTCGAACTTAAAAACCTTACTTATTGAAGCCTCTAATATGTATATGAAGGGTTTCCTAGATGGTCCACATATGGCCTTAAGTTTTGAGTCATAGTGGGTGGCCAACAATTTTACCAGCTCTGTATTGAAAAACACATTAGGGAAAACCATCTTTCTCAAATTTAGACGCCACAGATTACAAACGGCTCAAAATGATCTCTTCGGTGAAAGTGGAATCTAAACAATTCATAACCTCTTATTGGGGTCCAAATGTTTCCTATGTGCTTGCATTCGTCATCCAATTTTTCCACTTCCACCCACAGTTGAGCGGGGCGCCTACCTCTGGGCCCAGAGCCAAGCAATTGGTCAATTAAATCCTGATTCAGCTTTCATTCAACACCCTCTGACTCAATTCTAGACTCAACTTTCTGCTTCTTACTCTTAGGGTGACTGCTCTCACTTTGTTTTCTACCTTTCAACTTCCCCGAGCTGGTGGCTTCCATATTACTCGCTTAAAATTGCAAAAATGAAAAAGTTAAAATGCAGAGGACTTACTGGTTTTGATTGAGGTCTTTCAACTGAAACAATTCTCTGGCCCTTTGTTTGTCTCCTCATTTCCTTCGCTACCAATTTGCAACAATTTTCATTTTGCAATGATTTCCTTTCAATTTATGAAATTACCTGTACTCCATGGCGCCATTAATGTTTTAACTCCAGGCATGAATGTAACAGATTTTTGAATTCCTTACTGTCACATCAAATGAATTGGTCGGCAAGACACCTTCAAACTTTGGGCGATCTATACATTAGGCCCCAACCAATGTTTACTGAATACTTTGTTGATTGAGGTAACACTCTACACATCTGACCGATGTTAAAATTTTTTCTGTATACATCGCCAAGAGTCATCCTGACAATCATTTTGGTTCATTTGTTTCTTCATCGGCCTGACTTTTAGTATCACTAACACATTCAGTGGTTCCTCCGATGTTATAAGTCTTGCCGATAACACATCAAATGAACTGGTCAGCAAGACACCTTCAAACTTTAGGCGATATATGCATTAGGCCCTAACCAACATTCACTGAATACTCTACTGATCGGGGTAACACTCTACACATCTGGCCGATGTTAACATTTGTCCCATATACATTGCCAAGAGTCACCCTGACAATCATTTTAGTTCATTTGTTTCTTCATCGGCCTAACTTTTAGTATCACTAACACATTCAGTGGTTCCTCCAATGTTATAAGTCTCACCGATAACACATCAAATGAACTGGTTGGCAAGACACCTTCAAACTTTGGGCGATCTATACATTAGGCCCCAACCAATGTTCACTGAATACTCTGTTGATCAGGGTAACACTCTACACATCTGATTGATGTTAACATTTGTCCCATATACATCACCAAGAGTCACCCCGACAATCATTTTGGTTCATTTGTTTCTTCATCGGCTTGAATTTTAGTATCGCTAACACATTCAGTGGTTCCTCCGATGTTATAAGTCTCACCGATAACACATCAAATGAACTGGTTGGCAAGACACCTTCAAACTTTGGGCGATCTATACATTAGGCCCTAACCAATGTTCACTGAATACTTTGCTGATCGGGGTAACACTCTATACATCTGACTGATGTTAACATTTTTCCCGTATACATCACCAAGAGTCACCCCGACAATCATTTTGGTTCATTTGTTTCTTCATTGGCCTAACTTTTAGTATCACTAACACATTCAGTGGCTCCTCCGATGTTATAAGTCTCACCTATAACACATCAAATGAACTAGTCGGTGAGACACCTTCAAAATTTGGGTGATCTATACATTAAGCCCCAACCAACATTCACTGAATACTCTGCTGATTGGGGTAACACTCTACACATTTGACCGATGTTAACATTTGTCCCGTATACATCACCAAGAGTCACCCCGACAATCATTTTGGTTCATTTGTTTCTTCATCAGCCTGACTTTTAGTATTGCTAACACATTCAGTGGTTCCTCCAATGTTATAAGTCTCGCTGATATCTTTTCTTCTGGTCTTGAATATGTCGCTAGAACTCCTGCCGATATTGTCCTGTCGGTGTAACTTAGCAGGTCGGGTGAACATTTAGGATTTACACCGATTGCACATGTCTCACCAATATATTCCCAATGCTCCTATTGGTGAAAGAAATGATGGGCTCACTAATGAAACTTCATCGATGAGACTTAAATGTTTGGGCCAACATATATTTTTCATGCTGAGATGACTTGTCTTGCTGATAGATTATCTTCATCGATGAGACCATAAGCCAATCTCCCCGATATGTCTTCTTTAGTAATCATGATCACTACAATAGTTTTGATGTCTCATCGATGTGCTAAAGAGTGCTTGTAACCCATAATAGGTTGGGAAGACCCATACCAACTCATGCCGATGTGATTTGTTTGCCACAATATCTTTGATCAGAAGGATTTTCAGGAGTAGAACAAGGTGACCATGCGTAATTATATTCTGTAGGGCCAATTACATCATTTTCTGACTCAAAATGTAATTAACTATTATTGAGAAATTTACACGAGTAAATCATTATAAAATTTTGAAATTTTTATAGTTCCAACAGACCCTTCTTCATGTTGTATTGCAGCAATTTGTTGAGAACCATATCATATCCATCCATTGCTAATACAGTGAAATCATCAAAGAAAGGAAGAGAGGTGGAGATAGAGAGTCGATGGATAGGGGGGATAGGGAGGGAGAGATGGTGAGAGATAGAGAGGGGGAGGGAAACAAAGGGATATAGATAGGTAGAGGAGGAGAGATAGAGAAGAGGGAGATATAGATAGATAGAGGGGGATGGTGAAAGAGATAGAGAGATCATGATAGAGGTAGAGAAATATATGGATAGAAAGAGATAGAGAGAGGACTAAGAGGGAGATAAAAAGAGAAATAGAGATAGAGATATAGAGTAGGAGAGATGGAGCTAGGGAGAGATGGAGTGAATAAAAGAGAAAGGGGGGAGAGGGAGAGATAGCTCAATAGATAGAGGGGGGAAGAGGGAGTGACATAGATAGTGGGAGATATAGAGAGATAGAGAGATAGAGATAGAGAGATATAGAGATATATGGGAAGAGAAAGAGAGATGGAGATATATGGGAAGAGAAAGGAAGAGAGGTGGAGATAGAGAGTTGATGGATACGGGGGATAGGGAGGGACTAGAGATGGTGAGAGATAGAGAGGGGGAGATAGAGAGGGGGAGGGAGAGAAAGGGATATGGATAGGTAGAGGAGGAGAGATAGAGAAGAGGGGGAGAGATAGAGAAGAGGGTTTAGGGTTTAGGGAGATAGAGAGCAACATGGAGAGATATATCAATCACGCTCCCTATATCTCTATCTATTCATCCTTATCTCTTTATCTCTCTACCTTTCTCTATCTCTTTGTCTCCCTTTCTATTTGTATGTTTCTCATTATCTCCCTCTCTCTCTATATTTTCTTCCCTATATTTATCTTTGTCTCCTTAAGTGTGCAATGGGTACATTGAAGAGGTCTTAAAGGAGAATTATCATATCTTTAATCAAATGGCATGCTGCCTTGAGCATAACTCCCCAAGGACACATGCCATCCTTGGATTGTTGACATGAAACAACCAATCAAAATTTAGTTTCTCTTTTCCCTCTCTTTCCTTTGTATCTCTTATATTTCTTTCATTCTCTCTCTCTCTCTAACTCTCTCTCTCCTATCTATCTAAGTTAATCTCTTTCTCTCATTCTCTATATTTTTAGTTTCTATATCTCTTTCTATTAGCTAATAGGCTACATATATTGTGAGATTTGAGCTTGAAACAAATCTCATGCCTGGAAACCACTATTGTGTCATTGTCTTTATATAGAGAGGGGGAGGGAGACAAAGGGATATAGATAGGTAGAAGGAGAGATAGAGAAAAGGGGAGAGATAGATAAGAGGGTGATATAGAGAGATAAAGGGGGATGGTGAAAGATATAGAGAGATCATGATAGAGAGTCAATGGAAAGGGGGGATAGGGAGGGACTAGAGATGGTGAGAGATAGGGAGGGAGATAGAGGGAGGGGAGAAAGGGATATAGATAGGTAGAGGAGGAGAGATAGAAAGGGGGGAGAGATAGAGATGGTTTAGGGTTTAGGGTTTAGGAATGAGAGCTTACATAGAGATATATCAATCACTCCCTATATCTCTATCTGATTCATCCTTATCTATTTATCTCTCTACCTCTCTCTATCTCTTTGTCTCCTTTCTATTTGCATGTTTCTCATTATCTCCCTCTCTCTATATTTTCTTCCCTACATTTATCTTTGTCTCCTTAAGTGTGCAATGGGTACATTGAAGAGGTCTTAAAGGAGAATTATCATATCTTTAATCAAATGGAATGCTACCTTGAGCATAACTCCCCAAGGATACATGCCATTTTTGTTGAAATGAAACAACGAATCAAAATTTAGTTTCTCTTTTCCTCTCTTTTTTCCTTTGTATCTCTTATATTTCTCTCTCATGCTCTCTCTCTCTCTCTCTCTCTCTCTCTCTCTCTCTCTCTCTCTCTCTCTCTTTCTCTCTCCCTATCTATCTAAGTTCATCTCTCTCTCTCATTCTCTATCTTTTTAGTTTCTATATCTCTTTCTATTAGCTAATAGGCTACATATATTGTGAGATTTGATCTTGAAACAAATCTCATGCCTGGAAACCACTATTGTGTCATTGGAAAATAAGTTTCAATTGCCATTTAATGGTAAACCAACTGTAGTGCAATGGTAAAATCCTCTAAAATATCAGGTAAAAGCATATATATACTATTATATAATAATAAATATAATTATATTATATATAATGTAATCTAATATTACTATTATATTAAATATATATTATATTAATTATATTTTGCATTGGGATAACACCAAGGAAAATATAGAATATATAATTTCATGAAGAAAGAACATGAATGTCTATTATTAATCTACAAGAATTAGCTACAAAATATATAGCTAATATATATTTAACTAATATATACTTAACTATATTGTGGAATATTAAAACCTAGCTAAATGGCGCCATAATTTTCAATTTAATTAACATACTCTAAAACCTAACAAAACCAGGTTGTAGCTCGTCAAATTGGAGAAGTGAAAGGTCAATACCAGCGCCGAGGAAGAGTTTGGAGTTAAAACAAGGTCAATACCAACACCGACGAAGAGCAGAGGAGTGAAAACAAGGTCAATACCAACGCTAAGGAAGAGTTTGGAGGAGTGAAAAAAAGGTCAATACCAGTGCCGAGGACAAGGTTGAGGGAACTCAGGGAAAATCAACGACCAAGGGACAATGAGTAATTTAAGTTTGGCACCCCCATTCTCTTTAACCTGCAATTTTCATGCCTAGTTTCCAAAGATCTTCTTGTACATTGGCACCCCCAAAGGTCTAGGATTTCATCACACATAGCCTTCATTGCATGAGTCTGAAGCAATTGTAGAATTAGTCCAAGTATATGCTAGGCTAAGCTAGATCTAATGAATGGAAATAGAGGCATACAATTCTTCTTTAATACCTCCACCACAAACATATGCAAGGAAAGGTATCCTCCCTTCTTGGTAGTGATAACCTCCTCCACACACAACCCTTAAAAATTATGAATAGAGGAATATAATCTTTGAAGAACTCAAAGTTGATTGTCTCCTACCTGATGCAATTAGTCATTTTATCCTTACAAACATTTATAGTGATTACTAGAGGCACATAGACCAATTCTTCATAATAGAAGAATTTGATCATACTTTTCCAATGATGTCATTATGAGAAAACCTTAGGTTAAATGAATAATTCCTAGCCAAGTTCTTTAAATCATGTCCAACCATATAAGAGAAGACCGTTGCTCTGTGTACTTGGATACCATGGAGAAAAGCTCTCTAGGCTCTTTCATCAATCAAGGTATTGTTAAATTTTAACACCTAAAAGTGAGAATGAAGAATCTTTCCTAGGATGGTGGCCATCCCATTATAGCTCTTAGAGTTGTTAGAGATATTTTTATTTCAAAGTAGAGATTGGACCATAAAATAGTGTCACCATGACTCTACCAATATATCCATCAAATTGACAAACCCTGACTTAACAACCATAAATTCACAAGAAACTTTCCCCTATCAGCCCTAGGGCATCAATTCAATGCCAAGTTTCTTGCTTTAATAGACCCCTAAATGCAATGAACCTCTATCATACCATGTTGCACACCAATCCACCGAGTTACAATTCCAAGACAATGGGTGGATTGGTGGATGTCATTTCTATTTAGCTCTCAAACCCTTACACAGGAAAAACATGGAAGTCCCTATATTTGATTGTTTTCTCCCACAAGATAGTGATCTCAAAGCATATCAAGCTTGTACGAACACATATATTTATCTACACCAATGATCTCAGAGCACTTCAAGCTTGTACAAATCCATACAACACAAAAGAACTTCAGAAAAATAGTAAAAACACAGAAAATTGCTTCAAGAACGTGGTATTTGATATGAAATTTTGGTATCAACAATTGCAATGGGATGGGAATACAATATGATAGAAGTGGGATAAGAAGTGAAGCATCAAACCAATAAGAAAAAATGAAAGAAAGTGCTAAACCCTTAAGCTGAAAAAGTTTCTTTTAACTTTAAGTTTGTTGGGTAGCCAATTCTTTTAAGTTATCAAATCTACCATCATACATAATGAAAATGTTGTTTCAAATGACTATGAGCACTAACCTTCCCTATTTGAAGATGTTGAAACCTTGTCATAGAGAACTAGAACATTGATGCAACCACTCATCCTACCTTAAAACATACCAAAAGTCTCCTAGCAATTAGACATGAAAGATTTAAGCCTTAAACAATTTTTTGCCAAAGCATAAACTTATGATGACTTAACCAGACCTGGTACACACTCCCTCTCATTAACCACCTCATATGGAATTAAATTATAAATTTGTTGCTATTTTTAGTCATGTAGGTGTCCAATAAACCACTTGGTGGTGTTTCCCTTCAAGTTTATTTACTTGAATGAAGAGAAAAAGTCCTTTGATTACAATTATAAAATACATTTGAGGCCTTGGTTGTGTAACTGGTGGACCATAGTCACATTTAACACTTGTTACAAAGTTTGAGAGTTAAAATGTTAAGCATATTTGATTTGTGATGGACACATTTGGATGGTAGTAACAATAACTTGCAATCTATCAAGACTTGATTACCTTATAACTTGTCAAATTCTAGTGATGAAATGATAGATTTATCATAATGTCACCTTGGGATCACATCACCATGAAAGAACTTCATCCAACATCCTTATGAGTGCAGGTACCACCAAATGGGTATTTTTCAGATTTGTCTTCCTCAAGTGAGGAATATTTAGGAAGAGAAGAGGAAAGCGAGACATGTAGTAGGTCTAAAAGAGTGAGATCAACTAGAGGTCAAAAGATTAGAAGAAAATTCTGTAAAAGCATGGATTTTTTTCTTGCTGAAGGGGGGTCATGTTCTTATGATGATGAGAGAATAGGTGACATCGAGGTTCCCTTGAGGTACAAACATCTACGGAAACAATGGGTACCCAAGGAACTTCCTCCAATAAACACTGATTTTTGTGTCAATGAGAGGATATATCACATAGCACCATCGTCATTACATGGTTTGAGATTATTTTTCATGGATGACATGAAGGTCTATTATGACAAAGTTACTGAATTGATGGAGTATGTCAGACCCTATTATAGTTACAAAGATTGGATGTAGCTGGTTCAATATACACAAAGTATGCGTAGGTATGCACTGTCAACAAATTATATACAACTAAAAGATAAGGATCAAAATAAAGGAGTGGCTATGTACATTGATGGAAGGCCAAAGGCATCAGGGAATATTGCAGGGTTTATAAATAGTACATGACCTGGGTCAACAAATAAGCAACCCAATTGCATATTCGAGGCACATGAGGGAAACCGTGTTTTCGTATGTGTGATAAAATAAATAACTGCAGGGGAAGAGTTACTAATCGATTACAATTTGAATCGCTTAGTTACAAACATAGTTACTATGGGGGTGGTACGTACTATGTACCATTTTACCCAACCTCCAATTAATGACTCCAATATACCATTTTATTCTTATGTTTTTTTCGTAAGTCTTGGTTTCATTTCGGTAATGCTTTTTTATAATTAATTTTTGTCACAGCGAAACATTGATCATACAGGGAAGGATCTGACCCAGAGCATAGATCTCGATGCATCTTTAGTTGCTTCTACCTGACAGGTTTACCTCATTGTAATTGTACAAATCAGATACGAGCAAAATGTTTTATTTTTTATGTTTTTTTCATAAGTTCCTTGGGTTAATTTTGATAATGTTTTTAATATTCTTGATGCAGTCGGTTGATCGGGGAAAGGAACCAGCAGTAGAGGAGAACATCCATAGGGAGGTGCAGTCAATATTATGTGATGATGACATCACATATTCAACAAGCCCTCTCGCTATGTTAAGGAAGACCAAAAAAAATGCAATGAAGAAATCCTTAAGTTGATATTCATAGTGCCTCAAACAGATGATATAAGAGAGAGGGTTAAAATATTGACTGAGAGAGCACAAAACTTGCAAGTAAGCTGTCATGAGGTCTTTAATTATAACATAAGTTCATTCATGGTTTTATATTTTGTACTCTTTTATGTCATGAACTAAAATATGTGTTGTTTTTATAGGATTATTTGTGTCCTCATGATGCTGCTGGCCATGATCAGGGTACTGCAGGTGTTTCCCGAGGAGTAGGGGTTGGTACAAGTGTTGATCCTGATCTTCTTGCACATACATCACATCATCCAACCCCATCATCTGTGCCTATATTGTCATCTCAAATGTCGACAACACATAGCATGCAGGCATTGGGTAGTGCACCCTCTCGCAGCGAACACATGCCAAAAAATGGGTCAGGACATGTACCTGGGGATGTAGAGGCCATAGCTAGTACTAGTGATGTTTTAACAACATTTCTGGGATATTCTCTTATTACTAGTACGGAAACATTGCCAGTCACATTTGTGGTGACCGAGGATTTCATTCCCATAAAGATAGAGAAGGTCCCAGGTACTTTAAAATGTTTTAATTATTATTATATATAATCTAATTGAAATTTACTTATTGATCACTCTTTTTAGACTAATGATCCCATGATCATTTTGTAGTAAATGATGTTTTTTATAAACATCTAAGTGATATTACATTGGAGCTCTTCGGGCCCACCATACGTACACGGTGGAATGCCCAAAATGAAGATTTAAAAGATGAGCTGATTAACTATTTAGTTGTGTTGTTCGGTGATAAAACATTCAACCGAACCAAGGTCCTTAAGAAAGCTGGTACCTATCTAAAGTATGTGAGGGACCAATATAGTCACATTTAGAGAAGAACAAAAGTACGAGCATCCCCCATGATTCTAGAGGAGTGGAAGGACACTGGTGTGGATGGAAAGGAGAAAAGAAAAAAGGAAAGGAACATCCACCAGGGCCAAGGAAGGTATGTGATACTATCAACAATGTAATTATATATTGATTACTCTTTATTTTACATAATCTAGCGTATTTAAAACTTTTCAAACTGCACATCAAAGGAAATAAAAGGCAAGACTAGAAAAACACGGGGACAAACTTGGCTCTGTGGTTATATGAAAATTAGCCGCACAATTGTAAGTATCAATAAATGAAATATTGCATCCAAATAATAAATTGCAAACAATTTTGGTTTTATCACACCATAGAAGCAAAATTCATGATCTTATGCAAAAATGCAGGGTTTTAAATTCAATAGAGTGCCCACAGAAGAGGACCTGAAGATTTCCTTCTAGCAAGGTTATGGAGTTGTGGCTAAACGCCTAAGAGTCTTGACTGGGCAAACACAATATTCCACTGCAACCGACATGCAGGTAAATAAAATCAATAAAGTTTATTTAAAATTGAATACTTGTGCAATCTATTCAATATTAATTTCCACCATAAAGTAATTATGTGCCTAGTTGTTTTAAACATACAAGCAATGATAATATTGCAAATGACATTGGAATGCAGCTTGGTGAGGGTGGAGCACAACCTGCAGATGAAGGTCATGGTGTGTATCTTGGTACTGGATGTATTCATGTGCTATCCAAAACGTAGTATGGATTAATACAATTAAACATCTTTAATTGCAATTGGTGTATTAATTAATGTAACCTTTCATGTTTCAACTTTAGAGCATGTAGAGCGTGATCAACATGTTGAGCATGATCAGGCTAGAGAAGATCAAGAACATGATGTGGCCCCATCAGGTAAAGAGGACCACTCTAATGTTCTTTTAAACATATTTAATTGCAATTGGTGTATTAATTAATGTAACCTTTCGTGTTTCAACTCCATATCACAATTTAAAGGGTGTTCAACATGTTGACCATGAGGCTATAAGAGAAGATCAGGAACATAATGTGGCCCCATCAGGTAAAGAGAACCACTCTAATGTTCTTTTAATTGATGAAATACTTGTAACAATAATAATAAAACATATCAATTTAACATTTCTTTGTTATTGCAGCAGACCCCCCCTTGCAGCGACGTCTACGTCGTGAGTACATGACTAGGCATACATTAAGATCACAAGCAAAGGGCAAAAAAATTGAAGAGGGAACAAATGCTTTAGAAAACGATACTCCACTTAAGCTTTTTTTAGCTTCAAAAAAGAAACAAAAAAAAAGTGATTGTAATCATATTATGAATGAATGTGAATACGTTAATGAATGAATGCTATATGTTAATGAATGAATGTTATATGTTATTAATGGATGAATGAATGATTAATGTTATATGATCGGGTATGGGGAATTGAGAGTGATGTGAGTGGGGGGAAGGGGCCAAATGAGCTTCCACCATCACGTGGTTGGCCCTGTTAAGTAGAGAATATTAAACTATTCTCAAAACAAAGAGAAGCTCAATAAGGTAATGAACTTTTGAATATAAGAAATGCATCATTTGAAGCATCAAACCAATATGCAAAGATGAAAGAAAGTGCTAAATTTTCACTATGGTGGCAGAAAAATGATTCTTTATACCCTGATGCCTTCATTTTCCAAGCCAATTTCTCCTGCTTTGAATAGCTCTACCATGTTTGTGGATGTGATATGAATCCTACACAAAAAACATGTACCAGTTTATGACCTTCAATCCAACTACATCCAAATATCTTTTTAATTCCTCTATCTTTCATCAATCTGTTTACTATTTGAACCTCGTACAAATGTTTTAGATGAAGAACCCATTATTGTGAAATGTGCCTCCAGTTGAGTAAAGTGAATCCATGCTCTGTATCATAATTTGAAGTTGTTTCCATTCCAATGTTCTGAGTTTAGTTTGTTTGTATGGATTTCTATGAATACCACATTGTGTTGTGTGTGGATTTGGTTTCAAAGCTCTGTTTCTTTTATTTTTAGTGGTGACATAACTCTAAAATTTGACTTTTGTGCATAACAGGTTAGTGGAAAAATTGACAGCTTGAAGGGTTTAGAGGCTCGATTGAGATAGATACATGGATATTTGGATCTTGTTGTTGATGGGAGGCTTCCACTTAACCATGAAATTTTGTACCATTTGCAGGTATGCAAAAATTTCTCTACTTACATTCATTCAAGAGGCTAGATCACTTATCTTTTGTCATATGGTTGGATTAATGTGGCATACAATGTCAATGTGGGCTATATTTTTTTTAATATGTTCAAGTTATGCATAGTTTACAATGAATAGGGGGTGAAAATGGGCGTGTAAGTTAAAACAACCATCATTAACAATCATTCTTTATACTATGTTATATTTATTCATTATTCCTAAAATTCTTAAACATATAGACTAGGAAGAGAACTCTATTCAATACATGAGTATGTACTACATATATTGTTGTATCCAAGCCCTATGATCTTGGATATATCTAGGAAGGCCCAAGAAAGGAGTTGCATGTATATAAGTAGTTGATTGGATGTCTGAGAAGTTTTGGAAGAATAACAATACAAGACTTGTACGTGTAACAATAAATAATAGTGCACTAGTTTCAATAAGAGTTGCATGGACATGGATATAGACATAGATGTGATTTTTTTTCAATGCCTCCCCTTCTGTTCTTATGGTATTGATCTTATTACAGGTCCTCTCTATATTGCTAGCATTTTATTGAACACTACCTCTGAAACAAAAGCAACATTTTTTCTACTCTTGTACAATTGTTCTTTTTGTAATTCCAATTATTTTCCTATACTACAACTTTTGGAATATTTTGTAAAAGTGAATTTACAATTCAGTATGCAAATTCATCCATGTTTTAGAACTTGCAACCTCAAGATGGATAAATACTATCTCACAAACCTGCACCAGCATTCCTCTTCATTCTTTCAAGGTACTTTGCTATCCTTTAATACTTTGATAGTTATTTTATGACATTTAGCTCAATTTCGGAGTGCTATAGCAATCTATTCTATGATCAACACTTAATATAAGTTTATATCAGAAAATACATGTCATGTATGGTGTTTTGTAATGCATGTGAAGCTAACTTGTAATCCTTCGAATGGTCATACCACCAAATAGTTATCATTTTTGTGTTTTCTTCGTATAATATAAGTTTATATCAGCAAATAGAAAGAGATAGAGAGAGGACTGAGAGGGATTGAAAGATGTCTTTGTATTGCTGCAATATCTTTTTGAACCTTTCTTGCTGCAATGGGGTTGGCATATTTGTGAGCACTATTATTGTGTGTACTTGCTTGTGTAGGTGGATTTGTGGACTGTCAGAAGCACAAATTTCTGTGTGTGGGAAATGATCTTGCAGCATTGTTTAGTAGAGACCAAAGCTAGTTTGGCTTGTGTTGTTAACTCAAGGAGGTTAAGTTTCCACTTGTCATTATGTATTGTCCATTTTTGTGCCTTAAAATGGTAAATTCCATCATGATCACACACTCATGGTTGTCCAATATAAACAAATTATATCTTTTTATGTATAATTTTAGTTATCTCCTTCTCCTGATTTTAAATAAGTAATATTATTTTTCAATGATATTTTAACCAATAGATGTCTTTGGTAGAATTCACAGACTCCTATGTCTGCCTTGAAAGAGCTCACTGATGGAGAGCAGAGGCCACATAAGACTCTCACTAACAGGTAGCAAGTATATGATTCTGACCTTCTAGAGGAGTATCTATCTCTTTTATTTGTATTTCTAGTTATATCACTTTTTTGCTTAGGCACATTATATTATAAAGCTCTGGCGATTTTTTATTCCCTTACACTACATTTTTTTGTTATTTTGGTTTCAGGAAAATCAAAATTCATTGATCAAGTGTATCACAAAAGATGTTGGCTTTAATAATGGAAGACCTATAGCTGCATGTATCATCTATAAGTCACTTCTCCAATGGTGTTCATTTGAAGTTGAAAGAGCAAGTGTTTTTGATCGTATCATTCAAACGATTGGTTCAACAATTGAGGTATCATTGATTCTACATTTCCCTAGTTCTGAGTAGTTTATGTGAATTGGCCCTACATAATATAATGATTTACTCAAAATTTTATAATGGTTTACTCATGTAAATTTCTCAATAATAACTACATTTTGAGTTAGAAAAGGATGTAATTGGCTCTACAGAATATAATTACCCACGGTCACCTCGTTCTACTCATGAAAATCCTTCTGATCAAAGATATTGTGGCAAAAAAATCACATTGGCATGAGTTGGTATGGGTCCTCTCGACCTATTATGGGTTACAAGCACTTTTTAGCACATCGATGATACATCAAAACTGTTGTAGTGATCAGGATTACTAAAGAAGGCATATCGAGGAGATTGGCTTATGGTCTCATTGATGAAGATAATCTATCGGCAAGACAAGTCATCTCAGCATGAAAAATATATGTTGGTTCGAATGTTTAAGTCTCATCGATGAAGTTTCATTGGCGAGACCATCATTTCTTTCATTGACAGGAGCACTGGGAATATATCAGCGAGACATAGCGAGTTGGGTAAACATTCAAAACTTACCCCGATGGTATAAGTCTCGCCGATATACTTCCTTATGCTCTGTCGATGAGACCACAAGTCAGTCCTCCCGATAAATATTTTTTTTAAAAAAAGATGCAACGTTTTGTCAAAATTTTGACGACACAGTCCGACAAAAAAAAAAACTACGATGAGGTTACTATAGCTCCGACGCAATTTTGATCTCATTCCAATGGCGAGATCATCAAACAAACGACAAATGTTTGTCAGAATATCGGGGAGACTGGCTTATGGTCTCATCGATGAAGATAATCTATCGACAAGACAAGTCATCTCGGCATGAGAAAATATGTTGGCCTGAACGTTTAAGTCTCACCGATGAAGTTTCATCAGCGAGACCATCATTTATTTCAATGACAGGAGCACTGGGAATATATCGGTGAGACATAGCGGGTTGTGTAAACATTCATAACTTACCTCGATGGTATAAGTCTTTCTGATATACTTCCTCGTGCTCATCGATGAGACCACAAGTTAGTCCTCCTGATATAGCTATAGCTTCGACACAATTTTGATCTCATTTCGATGACGAGATCGTCGAACAAACGATGAATTTTTTTTGACTTTCGACGAAACTTGGTCACAATTTCAACAAACATCTCATGTTGTTCTGACGATTTGGAAGAGGCATGCCACGTGTGTTATGGCTACTGTTCGTTGCTAGATCGACACAATTTTCATCGATATTCCAACGAACAGGAGGTCCCTTTTTTGTGGCGGAAACCGATGAAGTTCAGTCATGAATTCAACGTTTTGAAGCCATTTGGGATACCGATGAAAATTCAGCGACAAAAAATCTCCAAGAGATTCGTTGGAATTCCGAGAATAGTTTGTCGACAGTTCAACAAACGTTCGTCGGAAAGTGGAATCAAATACAGTAGTGTTTGGTTGTTTGACCAGAGGTCTTCTAGCATTATTTCTTTGATTCCATATCTTGCCATTGTTCTTCTTATCTTTAGTCTTCTCTGGTTCATTGATCTTCTTTTCTGCAACCGGTGTCTAATCTATTTTTGAGCTTTCACCTTTCTAAAATCTTAAACCATATTTTTTTTGGATGCTTTCTGACCCGTAATCAACTCAACAAGAATTTTAGAACTTGTCTTGAATTTATCTTCATAACTTCTTGCTTTCTCTAGATCTGATCTCATATTTACCACTTCTTGTTCAAACCTCATGCATTCATTAGATTTTCTTTTCACCATTGCATTAAGACATTTTCAACTCTTTTCTTTTCTTCAACTTGCACTTTTAATCTAGTGATGTTTTCATTTGCTTGTTTAAATTGTTCAATAACTTTCTTATTCTTTTCTTTGAACTTCTTGATTTTCTCTCTTAACTTTTTGATGCATTCATTTTCTTCTTTAACATTTTCCTTCAAATCTTTGTTTTCACCTTCAACATTTTCAAGATCTTCAAGAGAAACTTTGAGTTCTCCATCTTTGTCAATCATACAATCTTCTTCTATGTATCCAATAGTAGGAATCTCTTTCAAAGGAATAAGAAACTTTCTATCAGCCATGTGTTCAATCTCCAAGATCTTCCCAAATCGGTTAAGCTCCTTCCAAGGAATCTAGTTCTGATACCAAATGTTGAACACACAAAATACTGAGAGGGCGGGTGAATGAGTATTCTATTAAACCATTCAAACATTAGCCATCCAATTACCAAAACATATATAACTATTAAAAGGAAAGAAAGCATGAAATATCCACAACATCACATAACACATGAACACCAAGATTTCTACGTGGAAAACCCAAAATGGGAAAAACTATAGTGAGGGTTAGCTCATAATATATTATAACTAGTTATAGTATATTACAGAAGTGCTCATTGTAGGTGGACTCACTATCCACAGAGAAAAAATATAGAATAAAGAAGGTGGCACACTGCCTATTTTGAAATTGTACAAAAAAATCTACAATATGCAGGAATACAATTTCAATGAAGCACAATAACAAACTTTGCACTGATCTGGATCAATGCTCTGTTTTGCTCTGTATTCACACAATTTTAATCTCAACATTCACCACTTATCTTCACACTACTTTGATCAAATTCACATCACTTATCTCCCATACATTATCTCTTATCACAAAATCAAAATAAATCCATCATATATATCGATATCAAGTGTAACATCAATTAGGTTGGCCTAATTGGATGTAACACACAAAATTCAACTTGTCAGCTCCAAACCTTATCATCCATAACACACACCTCAATTCAAATCTCAAAATAATTTTAAGATGGGTTGACATGGACCTATAATAGATCCCACATAAAGGATCAACACATATTAATCCTTCACATAGTCATCAAATGTGTTAGGTTGGTACATCATAGGACCTAAATAAAAAACCCTTCAATTGTTCATCTAATTCACAACACGTTGACCTAAAAACAAAATACCATCTTGAATTCATACTCAGCTAAAATCTGACAACTTATAACATCAAAGACTCATTCCCAGAGAAGTACAAAATCTCCCACATCAACACACTATATATAAAATGACTGTATTATGCCAGATCGAACTCTTTCATTCATATCTCTCAGAACACTTCGCCAAACCAGATGAAATATTGGATTTAGATTCTTCTAACAACCACAAAAATTAGGTTAGAATCATAGAGAAAAAACATCCTTTGTGGAGTAGTGTGGACCCAAAAACTGATACACTAAACCACTAAATTGGTAGTTTTGACACAGTCATATTTCCACATAACTGAGCTTTTCAGACCAAATATCCTTGCACAAATGAATTCTTCAACACTTCAGAAACATGTTAGGATTAATCAAAATAATCCACAACAGTGTTGACATCAATGACAACATTATATTACATTGCTATGTACAGTCCATGCTCATGTTGTCAAAACATCATCAATGACAATATCCTCAAACTTCCAACAATGTTATGATAGATTTGGGTCCTAGCCTATCCTGTTTGGGACCGCATCAAGTAAATTCAATTGACAGTATGTTTTTGGGCTGATTGGTTGTGTGCTTCACGTTTCTTATACACATTTCCTTGATTGGTGACATGAAATTTCATTAGTCTCAAGAAGGTTAATGGTGGAGTTGTTAAGTTTGGTGATGACAAGTCAACATAAATTTGTGGTAAAGGTGATATAACAATTGATGGAAAGGATAGAATTTAATATGTCCTTTATGCCAAATGTTTGAAGCATAATCTTCTTAGTGTCCGCCAGATGTGTAGCAAGGGATACAACCTTACTTTTCATGCTAATGGTTGTGAAATCATAAAGGTAGGGTTCAAAAGCCTAGTTGTTGAAGGAACAAGGACAAGTGATAATGTCTATCATTTAAAGGAGGCTAATGGAAGGATTTTCTTATTAGCTTAGTTTGAAGAGTGTTGGTTATGGCACAAAAGGATGGGTCACATCAAATTTGATAATATGGTGAATATCATTTCCTCTCATGCAGTGAGAGATATGCCCAAGATAATCAAGCCTACAAACACATTGTGCAAAGAATGTCAAATGAGAAAGAAAACAACGAGTAGTTTCAAAAGAAAGGAGTGCTTTGTTTCAAGGCCATTGGAGTTGATCCACATTGATCTACGTGGACCTACAAGAATAAGAATTCAACAAGGTGAAAGGTACTTTATATTACTTATAGATGATTACACTAGAATGATTTGGGTTACATTCTTAAGAGAGAAATCAAAAGATTTTGATAAGTTTAAGATTTTTAAAGAAAAATTTGAGAATGAAATGGATGTTAAGATCAAATGTTTAAGGTTAGATAGAGGAGGTGAATTTAATTCATATGAATTTGAAAAGTTTTGTGAAGATCATGGCATTAGGAGACACATGTTTGCTCCTAGAACCCATTAGCATAATGGGGTAGTTGAAAGGAAGAATAATATAGTGCAAGAGATGGCTAGGGAAATGATGAAATATGTTGATCTATCTTATATGTATTGGAAGGAATCAATTCACACTATTGTCTATTTGCTTAACATAGTACAATTGAGGGTCAATAGCACTAAGACCTCTTATGAGTTGTGGCATGGAAGACCTCCCATTGTTAAATACTTCAAAATTTTTGGCAAGAGATGTTATATCAGAAGAGATGGAGACCTTGTAAACTTTTTTCAAGGTGTGATGAAGTAATCTTTCTTGGTTATTGAACTAGGAGCAAGGCATATAGATGCTACAACAAGAGAATGGGAAAGATGATTGAAAGTAAAAATGTCAAAGTAGATGAAGAATTGTGTCAGATCTCACAAGAAACAAAGGTTTGCGGATCTAATATACCTCCTTGGATTGATGAAGAAGAAAAAGGAGTAGAGGAGAAAGAGGAGAAGGAATAAAAATCAATGAAGACTCTCAAAACTCTAGCAAAGTATGTCTAGAGGAACCATTTTTTAGATAAGATCATTGGAAATAAGGATGAAGCTGTCCTAACTAGGAGAAAGTTTGTAAGAGCTAGTGGACAAGTAAATGTGTGTTTGTTGTCAAAAGTTGAGCCCAAGAACTTTGCTAATGCCAACAAGGATGAAGGTTGGATAAAAGCAATGGAAGAAGAGCTAGATCAGATAGAAAAGAACCATACTTGAGAATTGGTTACCAGACCTACTGACAAGAATGTGATTGGAACTAAGTGGTTGTTTAGAAAAAATTGAATGAAGATGGTGAAATTGTAAGGAATAAAGCCAAATTGGTTTGCAAAGGCTATTTACATGTTGAAGGCATTGATTTTGAGGAGACTTTTCTCTAGTAGCTAGAATAGAAGCAATAAGGATGTTTCTTGCTCTTGCTGCTCATAAGAACTTAAAAGTATATCAAATGGATGCCAAGTCAACTTTTTTGAATGGTGATCTACAAGAAGAGGTATACGTTGAGCAACCAAATGGTTTCTAGTTATTAGAAGATCTGAATATGGTTTATAGACTCAAGAAAGCTCTATATGGTCTCAAGAAAGTTCCCATAGTCTAGTATGCTAGATTGGATAAGTACCTACTTCAAAAAGGATTTAAGAAAGGTAATGGAGATAGTAATCTATACATTAAGTTTTAGGAAGACAAATTGTTGATTGTGGTAGTATATGTTGATGAAATCATCTTTGGTGGAGATGATGGTATGTGTAAAAAATTTGTAGAAGAGATGCATAAAGAATTTGAGATGCCATTGGTTGGTGAGTTGTCCTTCTTCCTTGGAATTCAAATTATTCAATGAGATGGTGGAATCTTTATTTCTCAAGCAAAATACTTAAAGGAAATGCTGAATAAATTTGGTATGAAATATTCCAAACCAATGGGTACTCCTATGGTGACTGGTTGTTACCTAAGAAAACTTGATGAGTCTCTGGAGGTTGATCAAAATATTTATAGGTCTATGATTGGAGGTTTACTATACTTAATTATTTCTAGACCTAAAATCATGCATGTGGTATGTTTAATTGATAGATTTCAAGCCAATCCTAAAAAATCTCATGAAAAAGTTGTGAAAATAATATTTAGATATTTGAAAGGAAATTTGGATTATGACTTGTGGTAAAAAAAGGATAACTTTTCTTTGAGTTCCTATATTGATTTTGACTAGGTAGGTTGTGTGGATGACCAAAGAAGCACAAGAGGAAGTGCATTATTTTTAGGAGAGAGATTGGTCTCTTGGTTTAGTAAAAAGAAAGACTAAACATCCTTATCCACAACAAAGGTTGAATACATTGTTGTAGCATCTTGTTGCACCTAGATGTTTTGGATGAAGCAGGCTCTGAAGGATGTGAAGATGATTTATGATGAACCTATTCATGTAAATCAGGGTAAATTTATCAAGGTTAGGTAATAAAGCATATAAATCAAACCCTAATAACAATGAAGTACAAATAAGCATAAAGACATAAAACATAAAACAATATTACCAAAAGGTCTTCATGCCATCATTGATTCATCTCCATCACACTTCTCCATTTTGCTTGAATATGATAATTGCCCTAGATTTTGAGTATGCAATTAGGCCTAATGACAATGACAAAGCAAAATATTGAAGATTCTAATTGACTGGGATGCACTTGACTTGATAGCTTAGATTGAAAAGATAGAAAGATGTCTCAAGATAGCTTGTGGATGCAAGAGATATAGATGGCCTAACAATGGAAAAATAGACGTCTTTTATAGAAGGTCAATTTGTCATGAAGGGCTAAGATTAAAAGGTTAATTTTAGGGTAACATTAGGGAAAATGATAAGCATAGACTATTAGGATTAAATTATAAAAGGGTGGAGATTAATTGAGACATGGATAGATAAATATTGACATGAATAAAGGGGTGATAGGAGATTAAATAATAATAAAATTATTTAATCTAGGTGGCCAATGAATAATTAAATAATTATTTAATTATAGAAGAATGTGACAAAGAGAATCTTTTGAATTAAATAATGATTTAATTCAAAATTTCAAGAGAGTGGACCAATTTAATAAACTTAAATTTATTTACTTTATGATAGAAGAGGCTAATGAATAATTAAATAATTTAAAACAATTATTTAATTATAGTGGAAAGTGGTAAAAATAAAATAAATAAGAATTTATTTAATTTTGGAAGGTACTTAATTAGTGACGTAATTAAATAAATAAAATTTGTTTAATTAATCAAAGTAGGAAAATAAAGAGAGCAATGAATTAATTAAATAATTAAAATTATTTAATTAATACAAGACATGACATTAGAAAATAATTAAATAATTAATCATTATTTAATTAACGACAAAAAGGGGAATAATGAAGAATTTAGAAGTTGTAGGCCTAGGACAATTTTTAGTGTCTACATTTTTCCCCTCTTTGATACAATGCAGTCTATCATGTCGTGTCAAAGAAAAATTAGTCAAAACATGCCCCAACATAGATAGGGTAGAACTATGTCCCTCAAAAAAAATTTGCACATTTTTCCAGATTTTCAAAAAAATTGAAAATTGTTTCAAAAAGTCAAATTAATAGTCAAGAATGCCATGGTGACAAAAGAATTAAGTTTAAGGACCTTTGGGGTAGCCATAATAAGGTTACAGATCTCTCACAGAGTGCAACCAATACAAACCCTAGTCAAAACCCTAATTTTAAGGAGGTATAAATGAAAAATTGAGGGGTCAAATGGCTCATTTGTGCATTTGGACATTGAAAATCTAGGAGCTCTAAGAGGAGCTATAAATATTTCACTTGTTCCATACACCGAGTATCGAGGATATTGTGTTTGTACCTTGAAACGATTGAATGGCATAGGAGAGCCGGTAAGTGCCTTTGAACCCACCTTGTCAATTTTTCATTTCACGCATTTCTAGGGCTTAGAAAATTTTAGTAGGCAATTGTGCCATTTCTAGTTTGCCACAAGTGCTATCACGATCGAAGCAATTATATGTGAAATGCCGCAAGTGATGGAATCACATCTAGGGTAGGTTTAGTTTTCAAATTGTGTAACACAATTGCATTAGAATGACACATGTGTGGTCTGTAAATATGCAACTACGAATGCACAATGCAATAGTCTAGGGAATGATTGAAATGATTTGATAAGCCACAACTGAATGGGGGTTGTACACAATTGAACTTCTGCGACGCATCTTCCAAGGCATGTGATGCAATTTCTTTAAGGCAACACATATGAAGCTTGTGTGACACAATCGAGATTGTGTGACTCAATTGATTGTTAAGAAATTTTTCCCAGTTTAAGATAAAATTTATTTTGAAAATTGTGTCTAATAGATTTTTCTAGGATTTTTTATCAATGCAATGCTTGTACTTGTGACCATAGGTGACACTTGATCCTATTTACACGTGAGAGTCCCAACCTACTACATACCAGCTACGATATTAGTTGACCAGCATTGAGAAGCGTAGGTTGTGGCATCTTGGTTATACCATGTGACTTTCATGCCCATTATTCAGGTGAACAGGGGTATGTTGACTGCACTCACAAAGAGGTGGCATTTAGAGACATTTTCCTTCCATCTGCCAATAGGGGAGGCGAGCGTCACACTTGAGGATGTCTATAGGATACTACGATTGCTCATTCACAAAGAGAGGGTTAAATATGACTTGAGGCGTGGATATCATGCACTTGTCGACTATTATATATATGAGGATGTCAGGGATCTAAGCATAGACCGGTATGAGATCATAAGGGAGACTCTGGCAGAGAGTTATGAGAGGTTTGACTACATAATTTGTACATTGATGTCTAGGGTTGTTATTCCAGACCGTTGAGGACACAGGTTCCCAATTGGCTGAGGAGAGATGTTGGTTGAGATGATTTCCAAGGAGATAGTGTATGCATGGGGGCTTTGCTTATTAGTGATGCTCTATTTCCAGCTTCATGATATAGTCTACTGAGATGGACAGTCTATGAGTTGTAGGGTGATGCTCCTAATGGTATGGGCCTGGGAGCACATCATTGTGTTCTGACTACTAGTATGTCACTAGTTGGGGGCCAATGTTCCATATGTTTACATGTATAGAGGCGTAGTGACACACTCATGTTGGGGATGTGGGATACTGGAGAATGGTATCAACACCTTGGTCAACTTCATTTGGAGACCATACAGAGATTGTGCCTAGTGGCTAGATGAGGGCGACCATTTTCCTTTGAGTAGATAAGAGAGATACTTGATTGGAAAAACATTCCAATCATAACACATTATAGATATGTATCTGCTTGAGTAGGTTATGCAACATTTTGGTGAGCATCAGGGTGTGCCATAAGGTTCAACAGAGTTTTCTAGGTCTTCCCAAGAGGTGACACCATGGGGGCCTATTATACCAGTGACCATAGGATTGATGCCTTCTAGGTAGTATAGTGGACATGGAGAGGGGGTCCAACGAATGCAGGGACAACCATCGATTATGATGCTTGGTGGGTAGCTAATAGGCCAGAGCCCTTGATAGATCTAAATCAACCATCGCTAGTGGTTTGTTGAGGTAGGGTCCCATGAGGTCAGAGAGGTGGAGGACAGGGCAAAGGAGAAAGAGGTTGAGGAGGAGATGGAGAACAGGGAGGCAAGAGGGGAGATGACAGGGGAGACGAGAGAGGCATAGGTAGAGGAAAAAGTTAGAGGGTAGGGAGATGAAGAGCACCACTCTCTCCTATCATAGAGGAGGGATAAGAGGGGAGATAGGAGGAGGAGAGGGCTACAGAGGATGTTCGACAAGAGGAGGAGATGGTTGTGGAGGATGTTCGATAGGATGATGTGGCCATGGAGGAGGAAACATCGTAGGATCATGCAATGGAGGAGAGACAATAGGAGGATGTGATGGGAGAGGCATAGCGCATCCTCCGAGAGAGGATTATCTTGGGGGAGGAGGGATTTGAGGACATCTAAATTAGAGATGGAGAGCAGGGATCAAATCAAAGGATACAAGATCTATAGGCTAGGGTTCAAGCCTTGGAGGCTGAGCTAGGGACACTGTGAGTAGACAATCACAGACAAGGAATGTCATGACTCATACTAAAGGAAAAGTTGCCCCAATCTTTTTTCCAAGACAATCCACAAACAATAATTAAATACAAGAGTCATGAGACATCCTCACCCCTCTAAATCCTTCAAGTGACATCCTCGAGAGAGATATTAATCATAACTCAAAGACAAGTTGAAAAAGATAAGACAAAATAGCCCAAAAAAGTCAACAACCATTCAAAATGTTTGCCAAAGACTAATTGTTTGATGTTTGATTGACTAAGCATTTAACGGGTTGATTGTTTGACAAGGCCTAGTTTCAGGAGAAGAAACATGTTGTATAAGACGTAAAGTTTGGTTTCAACCATGTAACTACTTGTATAAGGCGAATGAATTTTTTTGACTAATGATAGTGTTTTATTTTAAGGACACATCCTATATAAGACATAAATTGACTAGTTGACGGTTTGATTGTTTGACTATTTTAACAATTTGTTTGGTTTGATTGAGTGACTTTGTTGGTTTTGTTGTCTTGTTGATGCATGAATTTTTTAATGTGTTGATGAATGCTTATGTCTAGGTTAACGATGTTTGGTTTATTGTGACTGGCGTGACAAACCCTAAAAGATCGACCGAGGTGGCCTTGAGGGCTCATCAACAAATGGCCTTGCCTATGTAACAATGTGCAGAGACCTCAAGTTCGACATGACTTGACTTTATTGACAAAGGAATGAGTCATGATTTTACTTTTATTCGACATCCTAAAAGGACTAACTTGATGCCTCAGGGGCTCATAGCTAGATGACCTTGCCTACGTTATATATGCAGAGGCATCGTAGTTTGACTGGACTTGGACTAACAAAACTGACTTGGACTCTGTTTTTGGGATTTTTTACAAGTTATTTGGATGTTTTTTATGTTTTTGACATTTTTTTTTTGGCTTTTTGAGGTTTTTATTATTTTTTTGTGTTTTTGAGAATATTTGATTTTGTCTTTTTGCAGTTTTATAATTTTTTTTTCTTTTTTAGAATATTTGATTTTTTGTGTTTTTGATAATAGCGACCTCTGATAATAAGTATAAGATCCAATGAAGTAGGTCAAGTAGTTTCCCCCAGTCAGGTATAAGACCAATTTATTGAAATGGCATGGGATATGAAAGGTGAAAGGATGCATGATGTCAACCGTTCCAGGTCATGAAAGGACAACTAGGCGTTATTATGGTTGGTATGGAAAAGGTGAATGGCATGGAAAGTCAGGTTGGAATGATGGTAGACAATGGAGCAAAGTCAACTAAACATGGTGCTTGTTTGCTAGGTTTTCGCCATGGTACTTATCCAAAGTGCCACAGAAGTGGTTTTCACTATTGGATGAATTATTTCTCTTTACTATCTTCTTGATTTTTTTAAATTTTTTTGGTGTCACCAAGACACCTGTTTTCTAGGTTTTCATCAAGGTAATGATTTTTTTTTTGTATTTTTTATGGTTATAAAAAGACTTTCAGAAGCTATGTGTAGAATTTATGTAGATGCAGACTGTTGATTGGTTCTGACAAGGGTTCACCTTCAAGAGTGGAAAGTTGATAAGCTCCTGATCCAAAGATTGTTGTAATGATATAGGGACCCAACCAATTTGGCTTGAACTTTCCTAGCTTTTCTTGTTCTGCTTGGTTCTTCGGATTGTCCATTAACATTGGGTCACCAATGTAAAAGTGTCAATTCAAAACTTTCTTATTGTAACTGCGGTGAATACGGTTCTAATATGCTTGAAGATGATCCAATGCATTTTGTCTCTGTTCATCTAAAATTTCCAACTCATGTAGCCTTAATACTGGGTGATCCCACAATATTGGTTTACAATTTTTGGTCAAACTGGACATTGAATTGAAGTTTTTTAACTAAATCTTCACTTTCAAGCACCTATAACGGCTAAATCGTGAGGAATTTGAAGATGATGCAAACTAGTGGTTTGTGACATTTTGTCCGTAGATTCTAAATATATTTTTTTCAAAATTTTTGGAATCAAATTGCACTTCTTTTTCCATCTCCTTAGAAAACTAGTTTTTAACAGTAAAACCATTTTTAAAGAGTGACGTTACTGGCTAACACAACTTTTTTATATGAAGGATAAAATAATATTTTTTTTGAATTTAGATTTGTAACTACAATATCTAGTGCATGGAATTGGTATCATATCATTTCATTGAATATTTTTTTCATAATCAAGTTTCAAATTCAAACTAGTTATAATTTAGACATGATTCACTAGCTAAAACATAACTTTTTTTTGTATGTATCGAAATTCAATTCTTTTTGTTGGACCAGGGACATCAATATCTAGTGCATTGATATTTTTCAATTTTTTTTTTTGATAATCTGCTATTTTTCATGTGCAGAACAAAGCGCTTGATTTTCGGTGAAAAAATTATGTTTAATTAAACTAAAAAATACATAATAAAAACAAAACATATTAAAATTATATTCAATGGATAGCTCGTTCCGAGGACTACCATCATCTAGTTGGGTCTGTGAAGTCTCCTCCTTCATCCTCAACCCGAGCTTTGAAGGGAAATTTTTTGTAGAGATTTGATAGAAGAGGGGGAGAAGGGGGAAAAAGGGGGCTTCGCTAGAACTAGGGGTTTTGCTAGAACCCCCTTTCTAGCGAACTCCCCTTTAAATTCAATTTAAAAATAAAACCCATTAAAGGGGGGTTTGCTAGAAGGGGGCGTTCTAGCGAACCCCCTAAAGTGTTTTACATCCAAAAATGCATTTTTCCTTCCTCAATAGAATTGTAAACCAATTTTGTGGGTTTACCCTACTCGATATTCCTCATCGTCAATATGCCCTTGCATGGATACCCTTAGGGAAGGAAGTTCAACCTCAATAGGTAAGATAGCTTCAAAATCAAAGACTAGGGAATATGGAGTGGTACTAGTAGGAGTGTGGATGCTAGTATGATAAGCCCATAAGGCAGGGTTAAGTTGGAGATGCTAGTCATGATCAACATCATTGACAGTCTTCTTAAGGATTCTAAGGGTGGTTTTATTTGATGCCTCGGCTTTTTCGTTACCTTGCGGGTAATATGGAGTGGAGAAATGATGTTGGATGTGGAATTTATTGCGAAGGTGACAGACTTCTTGGTTTTTGAATGGAAGACCATTGTCAGTGATAATGGACTGGGGGACACCATACCGATAGATGATATAGTTGAGGATAAAATTAGAATTTTTTTTGTCGATGATATATGTCATAGGAATGGTTTCAATCCATTTAGTGAAATGTTTGGTAATGGTAATGATGAACTTATGGTCATTGGAGGAGGTGGGATGAATCTTACCTATGAGGTCGAGTCCCCATTGGGAAAAGGGCCATGGAGATGTTATCGGGCACAATTCTTGTTTTAGTGTGTGTATCAAGTCTGTGGATCTGGCACTATTGACATCTCTTGATGAAGTGATAGGAGTCTTTTTCCATTGTAGGCTAATAGTAACCAACTCTCATGATTTTTCTAGATAGGATTGGACCACTACAATGGGATCCACATATACCCTTGTGTACCTCGTGTAAGGTCATTTGTGCTTATTTCCCATCGACAAACCACAATAGGGTATTGTCTAGGGCATGTCTATAAAGGGTATCACCGATGATGGCATACTTGGAGGCTTTGTGAATGAATGTCTTGCATTGTTTAGAGGAAAAATTTGGGGGAAAGGACATGGTCATGGAGGTAGTCGTATATGTCTTGGTACCATGGGGAATTGGGACCAACAAGTTCATAAATCATCTTAGATTCTAGGATATCGAAGGCAGGGATCAACAAATGTTCTACCAGAAACTCAAATTGAGGCACGTTGTTTGGTATGTCCAAGAGAGAGGAAATGGTAGCCATGACATCTATTGCTTTATTCTGAATACAGGGTACTTGATGAAATGGGATTATGTCAAAATACTACCTAAATCTATCCACCATCCATTTGTACGAGGTGAGATTTTCACCTTTGGTGTCGTAATCATCATTGACTTGTCAGATTACAAGCTGAGAGTCACCGTATACTTGCAAATGTTTGATCTTCCATTTTATTTCCATAGGAAGGCCTGTAAGGAGGGCCCCATACTTTGATATGTTGTTTGTACATGGAAAGGCAATTCTGAATGACTTAGGAATAGTATCACCTTGAGGGATGATAAATAATATTCCTTCTCCAGAACTGTGGTTTGTGTGAGATCCATCAAAGTACAACTTCCATGTCATTTTTGTGTCTATAGTGAAGATGGATTCATCTAGAAAATCTAAGACTAATGGGCGATTAGCCTTGGTTGGTGCATCTGCAAGCTGATCAGCAATGACCTATCCTTTTATTACTTTTCTTTCGACATAATGAATATCATATTCACTGATTATCATGACCCACTTAGCTAGTCATCCTGTCAAAGCTGCCTTACTAAGAAGATACTATAATGGGTATATCTTGGCGACCAAATTTGTTTGATGGTTCAACATGTAGTTCCTTAGTTATTGAGTAGCGAAAACTACCACAAGAAAAGCATGTTCTATTGGACTATAGTTTAATTCATAACCAACCATGGTGTGACTGATGTAATATATAGTTTGCTTACAACCTTTGTTGTCATTTTGTGCAAGTAATGCCCCCAATGCGGATATAGTTGTTGAAATATAAAGAATAATGGGTCTACCATCAACTGGTGGCATTAATACTGGTGGTGTTAGTAGATAATCCTTGATTTGTTGAAAAGCTTCCTGACACTTTTCTATCCATATGAACGGTACACCTTTTTTGAGTAAATGTTGGAATGGATGTATCTTGTCAACGGGTTGTGCCATGAATCATATAATGGATTGAAGTCATCCTTGTAGTGTCCGTAGTTGAATTATATTGGTTGGTGGAGGCATTTCCATTATAGCTTTGACTTTTGTTGGGTCTAGTTCAATGCCTCATTTAGAAACAATGTAACCTAGGAGCTTTCCAGATGTTACTCCAAACACACACTTTTTGGGATTTAATCTAACTTTTTATTCTTCCAATATATTGAAGATCTTCTCTAAAACTCGTAGGTGGTCTCCTCATTTCAATGATTTGGCTAACAAGTCATCTACATAGTCTTCGATTAGAGTGTGCATCAGGTCATGAAAAATTGTTGTCATGGCGCGTTGGTATGTTGCTCTAGCATTTTTAAGCCCAAAGGGCATGATATTCCAGCAATAAGTTCCCCATGGACAAGTGAAAGTTTTCTTATGGTGGTCTTCTAACACTATCTTGATTTCATTATATCCTGAGAAGCCATCCATGATGGACAATATCTCATATCCAGCTATCAGGTCCACAATGATGTCAATGTTTGGCAAGGGGATATCATCCATCAGACATGCCTTGTTTAGGTTGCAAAAAAACTATGCAAATGGGGATCCCACCTATTGGTTTCATTATTGGAATTAGGTCATATATGCACTCTACATAGTCAATAGATCTGATGAAGATGACATGCAGTAGTTTCTTTAGTTCAACCTTGACTAAAAGAGCAATCTGTAGATGCATTTTCCTGAGTTTTTGCTTGACTAGTTTGGCGTCGGGATGTAATGGAAAATGGTGTAATATTAAGTTAGGGTCTAACCCAGGCATGCCAACATAGGACCAAGCAAAGTTAATCTACTGCTTTGTAAAGAATGTCTAGAACTTAGGTTTCTCATACTCTGTTAGTGATGCTACAAAATGGATAATTCTAGGATTGTCTTTCATGCCAATATTGACTTCCATAGATTTTTCAATAAGAATTTGTGACTTCTCTTGGGAAATGGGGAGAACGTCAAACCCTCCATCCTTGGGTGCCTTAGAGAGGTTTTTTCCCTCATATACATCCTTTTTACTTTTTCTCAGTCTAAAGGCACCTTGTGGTTTTCACCTAGAGACTCATCTTTTTGTGTTTTTTTCATTTTTACTTTTGTGACTAGAGGGGTGGACAAACTCCCCAAAGTATGCCATATGATCCAAGTCAATGGTAAATACAACCCTGTGGCCACCACTATGAATTACTTCTCTCAATCCCATGAACTTAACAATTGCTTCATCATTCTTAAATACATCTAAGACATGAGGTCCTTGTTGGTTCCAATCGATGAGTTGAGGGTAAAATAAGGGAATTCCATCATTAGTAGTGTCAAGGTTTAGGGTGGATAGGGTGAAGAAAGAGGTATTGTCAAGGTCACGGATCATGTTATTGGATAGGTCAAGGTCGATAAAGACTCTGTCTAGTTTATAATCACTAGTTGCACAAGCGTCCCACTTGTATTTATTGGAATCAATCTCAATGCATTCATCATCATATGCGTCAGATTGTTCATGGGTGTGGGGTATTGCAAATGTCTTGATATTTTTAGAAGTACTCACTTCCTCGATTGAAAGTATCTTATTATGAGGAGCACCAATCTTAATTAGTTTAAACCCTTTTCCTAGGCCTTTTGGTCATTTAGCCACAAAAAAAGGTTCAGTCATCCCATTTTTATTTAATCCAAGTCCACTATGTCCATCATAGCCTTTGTCCTACATGATCTTGAAAACTTTTCCATACTATTATGTGTGAATTTGTGTGGGTGGAGGATCTTCTTCATTGTCTTCTTTGTAAGGCCAGAAGGTCACATCCTCTTCATTAAAGGCTTCTTTGTTGAACTATGCCCATTTTGTGAAAGTAGTTGAGGAAGGAAAATCGATAGTGGCCTTAGGTTGTCTTATTTTTGCTATCAGTTTTCCATATGACTTTGGAGTTGTCAGTTTGTTGATACAGTAGGATGTCTTCATATGATATTCACCATATCCTTTGTCTTGGACCTTGACCTTAGGATTAGAAGGTGGAGATTTGGAAGTGGATGCTTTGGTTAAGGTGAAAGGGTCAACGAAGTGAGATGAATTGGATGATGAAGCCTCTTGATTGATAGGTACTTGTCATTGAGGTGTTCGACATAAATTGGCATATAATATTGGAATGGATCGAGATCACCAACTATTATGATTTCGGTACTATTGTATGGAAATTTTAGGCATTGGTGATATGTGGATGGTGTGGATTTCATGGTGCGAATCCATGGTAGACCAAGGAGGAGGTTGTATGAGAGGTCAAGATCTAAGACTTGAAAAGTAATGTCCATGACTGCGGGTCCAATTCTAATGGGTAGTGTGATGACTCCTTTGGATTTGTGTTCTTCATCGTCATATGCCTTGATAACAATAATTTTAGTTATGTCTACACATGCTTTCAAAAAGCCTAATATTTTAACCATTTTGAGGGTACAAATGTTCAACCCTGCTTTACCATCTACCAAGACTCATCTGACTTTGTGTTTATGGATAAGGACTTCAAGGTGCAAAGGGTTGTTATGCTTTTTCTTTTTAGTTGAATAGTCTTGGTTGGAAAAAGTGGCATGATTAGAGTTATCCAAGTAGGCCACCATTTCTTGGAAGTAGTTGACATCAAGGTCAGTGGGAATGGTAGTGTCTTGTGAGGCTTTGTCAAGAATGGCTCAATGGCCATGTGAGATACACAATAACCCTAGGATAGAGATCTGCACAGGTGTTTTTCCCAAATGGTCAAGTAAATTGTATTGGGATTTTGGTGGATATTGTTGTTTCAAAGGAGGACCTTGGATTCTCACCTTGGTTCTACGAGTGTTGATAGCGCATTCAGGTGGCTTCTTTATGGTAATGGTATTGGCATAATCATTGACAATGCGTATATGATTCACTATGGTGGTATAGTCAAATTTGGAATTAGTGTAATTGGTTGAATTGTTGTTGGTCTTATTACCCAAATTGGAGGCCTTTCCTTTCCCATGGTCATGCAAAGGATTTGTGAAGACTTTATGGTCACTATTAAAGGATTGTTGTTGTTGTTGTCCGTTGACTTCAATAGTGTCATTTTCAACAAGGTATTGAATGATATTATTTAATTGTCAGCATTGTGAGGTGGAATTTCCTTTGGCTTGGTGATAATCACAAAAGGAATTATCATCCCACCATGATGGTTTGAACTGTCCCGGGTCATATGGTTTTACTTCAGGAATTTTTATGTCATTGTGTTGAAAATTTGTTTGAAAAGCAACTCGATTGGTTCCCCAAGAGGAGTGTATTTACGTTTGGTAGGGAAATTCCTTTGGAATCTCTATTCTTGAGTGTTTTGTACGACATTTTGTTTGATTGGGTTCTCTTGGTGCATTGTTGGTGGACGCATCAGGCCCTCTAAGTGTAATGGTAGGCCCTGTGTACATTGTCATGGCATCAATGACTCCATCGTTAGTCACATTCTTGGTACGAGCCCAATATTTGCCTGTGTCACTTGATGTGGTTTGGGTGGTTGTGTTTTTTTTTAAGTATTGATTTCTCCCTTGTCAATGAGGGCTTTCTCAAGGATAATGTATTTCTTCACTAGATGAGCAAATGAATTGCAACACTACATTCATAACTCATGTCTCAAGTTTGAATTGAGGTTCTCTATGAACATGATTTTTTTTTGTTTTTTAGGTATTTTGATGAGACATCGACTAGCCAAACCCCTCCTTCATTCGAAGAAGGTACAAATTTTTCACCATCTTCTTGTGTGGTATGACATAGGGTGGAAATATTTATCTCATTGTCAATATTGAATGCAAAGTGTTCCACAAATTTTTCTGCTAGGTCTCCCCATGTTCTTATGCCAGTTGGTAGATGTGCAAACCACTCAAGTGTTATGCTTGTAAGACTTTGTGGGAACAATCTCATTAGATATTTCATATGTAATGTTTATGCAAGTGGTGTAAAAATATCTTATGTGTTCAATAGGATTTCCCTTCCCTCTATACTCAGGCAAGTTAGGTGTGATGTAATCATGTGGGAAGGGTGGCATGTATATAATCTTGTCGAATGGATAGGGACATAAGTCTTTTGTGGAGTAATTTTTCTTGCTAGACACCTGCATGTTCTCTATTTGTTGTTGTAGGGAAAGCATTTGAGTTTATAGAATATCCACTTGGGTCAACGATGGGTCTTGTGTACTTTGAGAATTCATATTGCATTTTGGAATCCAATATTATGAGATGGGTTTTGATTGGGTATGTGTGTATATGATGGATTTTGGTTTTGCATATGTGTGTAAGATGGTATTTGGTTATGAACATTTTGATTTGGAATATGAGTGTAATTGGGAGGATTGGATTGTGTATGCCATGAAAAGGTATCACCATTTGGATTTTTGTTTCCATATTATGGGAAAGGTCCTTGGTTACCATGTTGTGTGAAGGATCCTTGGTTTTCATGTTGTGTGTTTTGCAGAATAGAGCCTTGAGTATTGTTTTGCACATGTGTATGAGGAGTAGGCCCTTGTTGTGACACAATTGTATGTTGAGAGTCCCCTATATTTGGTATGGCATTTGTTTTGGCAGTCTTATTGATGACAATTTTTGGTCTTTTGGTTAAGGTGTTTATGCCAAGTGGATTGGAAGATGGTGCCCCTATGGTATTTGATGTGGAAAATTGATTGGATGAAGCACCAAAGGGTTGTGACATAGATTGTGTCATGGCTGGTGTAGTTCCTTGTGTCATGCCTTGGGTGCCAAATAGAGAGGTGTGGATTTTCATTGCATCTTGTGTGAATCCTCCTAGTGGCATAGAGGTGTTGACTTGTGGGATGGTGCCACTAGAAGTAGGTGTATTATGTCCTTGAATTTGCTTATTTGGTGTGGGTGTCGCTTGTATTGTGTTGACGTCAAAACCATGGGGTAATGTGGCTCCTTCTTACAATAGTTTTTCTAGGAAATGTTGGGGGTCTAATGCCACAATCTCATCCACAAGAGAGGCTACTTCAAGATCTTGTGTGGCTGCCTCTACTTTTGTGGTGACAGTTCCTTTTGGGTCTCTAAGGATGAATTTCTCAAATGGATTAGGGAATGAATTTTTTGGTATTGGTGACCCGTAGAAGGAATTAGCAAAGGGGTTGACAAACTCATCATCTCATGGGAATGCCATTTATTTTCGTTTCCTTTGCAACCTTGTTTTGACCATAAAATACTTGCAAGTGGGAGCTGAATATGAAGATGATATGGTATGATGTCTAGGGATGACTATGACCAAGGTATGACTAAGACCAAGATTATGCAACTATGTTTTTGGATTTTTCAAAATATAGGTTATTCCTAATGACGCTACCAAGTTATGGATTCAAAGTGACAAGATGTCAAGATTTCAATAGGATAGTGTCACAATGAGGTCCAAAGCTATGGTAATGTCTATCATGTATAAGGATGATACCAAGACAAAGGATCAAAGTGACAATAGTCAAATGTCAAGAGTGTCACAATGAGGCCAATATCTTGGGTATTTCTAAGGTATGCCAAATATGATGCAAGATGAGAAAGGATGATGGGTGTGAGTGATAATATGACCTAAGAGAATAACTAAAGGTATGAAAACTAAGAAACTTGTGGTAAATCTAAGGTAAGGTTGCTTAATCAAACTAAGATAGCCAAGGTTAAAAACCTGATTTATCAAGACTTCAATGATGGCAAGGACTAAAATGATAAGTTGACAAAGGTGGCCTCAAACTAGCCTTGTGAGTTGAGGAGCCAACCTAAATGACAAAGGACTAAGATGGTGGAAAAGTGAAGTCAATATAAATTTGATTTGGTCACTATGGGCTGCTCTAAAGTCTGAAAGTTTCCAAAGCCAAAACCTACAACAAGGTGGATGCAAGCTAAAGGATGACCAAATGTTTGACCTATAGCCAATGCAAAGGGTGCAATGATGGAAGAATGGATGGATTGTAAATGAAAGATATGTAAGCTTGCAAGTTTGTGATCAAAGGACCAGGTAATGCTCAAGATTGATCAAAAAGTGGATTGCCTCAATTTTCCCCTAAAATTTTCAATGACAAGCAATTGCATCTATAGACATCTAAATTTGACCACTTCGATATGGTCAAAGGCATCTCCTTAATCATCCCGTTGCTCATTTAATTCGTCCTCTTTGCCGGTATTAATTAAATCACTCATTTAATTAATATTTCATGTCCTACATAAGGTTTCCAAAGTATTTAATTTAATAAATACTTTTCCCCTCTTTCCTCTCTAAATTAAATAAATATATCACTTTATTTAATTTAGTCATATTATCTTTTGGAATTTTAAATTCCTCACTTTCTCTCTCATTGTCACATCCTCCAACTTTTTCAAGTTGGTCTCTAATCCCTCTTAACAATCTAACCCTCTTTCTTAGTCATAATTAATTTATGATTAAGATGTGCACACCCCTAATCATCATTAGGGTTCCATCCTCCATAATTTCCCACTTGCCTTTAATCTGTCATTAACTTGTCTAATCAAGTACTTGCACAACCTTAATCACCTAATTAGGTCAACCTAATCTCCATATCATTTATGGAATGTGTCCTAAGTCAACCTTATTAAAGGCTTTCTCCTTTTGGAGAAGGCACTCCATTCCCAATGTGAATTTTTAATTCACATTTAATCCCCCAATGCATCCCTTGGAATTTAAAATTCCTTTTCTCATCCCCATGAGGATATTTGAGGAATTTTTAATACCTCACATGTCCTCTCACCCACATGGGGACAAGGACCTCCTTTATGAGACATCTTGTCCCAATCCCAAGGTACTATGCATTACCTCCATGTCATGTACTATCCTTCCACCTCATGTACACATCATCATTTTCAAGCCACTTCACATGCCACATGTCAAGATGTGAGGGCTTGTGAGTTCTCAACTCACCATAGCCCTACATCTCGGTTTTGTTGGCTTAATCCCAACCATCCATTTCCCTAGAGAATTCCAAAATCTCTATAAATACCCCCTCTTTTCTCTCATTTTTAGAGAGATCATTCATGCTAGCCAAACTCTTGCAAAAATTTTCCTTGAGCCATACTTAGCCAAATTTTCATACTTGAATCCATTTTCACTCATATTTCCATCCTCATCTCATCTCATAGCTTTCATCTCTTGCCATCCAAGGAGCATACAACATCAAAGATCGAAGGGCCAACCAATGGACAACTCAACAAGATGAAATATTTTATTTTGCTTAGTTAAGTTAATCATTAGGCCAATCTTGAGGTGTAGGGTGTTTTTAGTTGTTGTTTGCGTACTCTTTTGTTTTTTGTTCATTTTCTAACATTTATTTTCACCCTATCACATTTCTGGCATGCCTAGTGGGACCCACAAATGGGTCTCTTACTTTCACATTTGTTGTTTTTTGAATTTTTGTAGGTGCAGGTTATAAAGGGGTGAATATGACCTATAGACAGGTGAACTTTCCCTCCAAATAGGTGAACTTGCCCTGCAGACCTGACCGACAGGCGGACCTACCCTCCATAGATTCTAGAAAGTGTTTTTTTGGAACATTTTCACAGAGGGGCGGACCTGACCTGTAGACAGGCGAACTTTCCCTCTGGACAGGTGAACTTTCCCTCTAGACAGGCGAATATGACCTCCAACCAGGCAAATATGCCCTAGACAACTGTTCCAGAAGGTAAAATTTCACTTTTTAGCACTCCTTTTGACTATTTTAAGGGTTTTCAACCCCCTAACTAGGCATATAGTTTAACTAGGGGTGTCAATTAACCTTGTTTGTCATGTTTTTTGGTGAGCTATTTGATGTATCCAATCCCCTTGCGCCATTCGGCGATCCTGGGTGACAAGAAATCGTAGCTTACCAAGTCCTTTGAGTCACCACTTTTTCTCTTTTTAGGGGACTTGCTTGGGGATTTCATCACCCCAAGGGACGATTCCAACCACGCGTACCAGTGGGGTATATAAAGGAGGGAGAGTGAAAGTTGTACCTCAATCTAACCACGTTGTAATTTGCGAAGTGTCAAGATGACGTGAAGAGTTGGTCCAAGCCTTTAAGGTTCCTGACTCATGCTTGTAATGGGTTGGTATTCACGGTTTGGGCCTCACATACCAAGTGTATATCGAGGACTCCCTACTAACCATGTTCATCCTAGAATAGAAGACTTTGTCGGCCATACCCTCTCTACTAGACTTAGGCTTGTGTGTGTCTGAATTGTCTTCTTTGTGTGAAACCAGTTATTGTCTGATTAATTGACTTAGCCATATCCTTTTAATTGATGTTTGTTGTGTTTTGAGTCCTTTTCCTTAGTCATCTTATCAAAATTCAAGTTTAAACCTGTCCAGGGGCGAACCTGACCCACCCAGAGGCGAACTTGACCTTGAACCAACCTCTTTCAGCCAAATTTGACCAACTTTAGCTCCATAGGTGAACTTTCCCTCTAGTCAAGCTTATTTTCCCCTTGGACAGCCGAACTTTCCCTTTAGACAGGAAAATTTTCCCTCTAGATAGGAGAATTTTTCCTATGGATAAGCGAATTTTCCCTCTGGATAGGCGATCTTGACCTCTGGACAGGCGAATTTGACCTCTGGACAAGCGAATTTTCCCTCTGGATAGGTGAACTTTCCCTCTGGATAGGCAAACCTAACCTCTGAATAGGTGAACTTGACCTCCAGGGGTGGACCTGACCCTTGACTGGATGATTTTATCATCTGTTTCATCATTCAGGACACCCATTTCGCCGTTTCGGTCACTCGTCTCCTTGTTCCGAACATTTGTGCACCCATTTCAAGAATCCATTTGCCATCCTAAGCATTCATCCCCTTAGTTCGAGCATCCATTCACCCATTCAAAGTCCTCTTTTACGTATTTTGAATCCACATTCTGGTTATCCTTTCCTTGTTTCAGATCACCGGTATTCCATTGAAACCTCATTAAAGCAATTATCCAAATTGACCTAGGTGTTCATCTCTAATCGTCATCCATCAAAATTGACTTAGGGTGGTCATCCATCCTAAGTCGGTCATCCTCATCAGCCCAATCAATCCACTTCTATCTCAAGTTGGATTCGGTGTCATTATCATACATCCACCCTTTAGTTGATTAATCAACACCTAGCATTACCAAGGGTCACTCTCGAACCCAGTTTTGGATTCCGGTCATTACCATTCATCCTAGTTGCTCAGCAATCCAAATCAAATTATCATATCATCTAATTCAGATCAACTAATTGTCTACCAATCAACCCAATCTGATCTCATCAAACAAAATCCACTTTGGTTGAATCAAATCAATCCTATCGAGCCACATCCTTGTCGGCTAATCAATCATCAAATCAAATCAATCCTATCGATCCACATCCTCGTTGGCTAATCAATCATCAAATAAAGTCAATCCTTTCATCACCAAGGTCATCATAGCATCCTATTCCATCATAACATCTTGCATGCCCGTCCAGACCTGGTCACAAACAAGGAAAATGGTCAAACAACAATCCCAACCAAACATACCTCAAGATCCAAACAACGCAGCTAATGCCTCACAAGACCCCCATAATGGTGCGAACATCCCTCAGGATCCACATAATGGTACATCATCACAATCCAATATTGATGGTCAAAACACATCACCACCCAGAGATGAGAACATGGTCAACCAACCTGAACTTACATTTGAGGAACACTTTAGTAACCCTACCAATGTGCAAATGATTGACCACCTGCTCGAAAGACATGGGGAAGAGATCTTGGCACATCTCATTGAAAAATGTGTCAAACTTCCACCAGGTGTTGACTTATCCAAATACAGTGGTTCCACATCTAACGTACCCCAAGGTTCACAAAACACACCAGGAAGTTCATAAGCCCCCAATGTTCCTCTAGTAGAAGGTTGGAATCAACCTGAATTTGGCAACGTCGTTCTATATCCCATTAGCAATCCCCCACATCTTGCAATCTCAGTAGTGGGGGCTCCTCAAAAAAATGATCCCAATGATTCTTTTTCCTTTGGCATGCCACAAAACGTTCTGCAACCACTGCCACTAATGCTAACAACACCATCCCTTTCAAATCCACCTCCTGTCAGCACTGGGGGCAGCCCATTTACTGCATTTCCTCCACCTTCTAGAGCCACAAACCTACCATCGCCTTCGTATGTATCTCCACAGCCTCCCTAATCTAACCTACCACCTTTGTTATTGCCACAAGGTGCATCCCAACCAAGCGCCCCTTTTGGTACCCAACAACCACCTTTGCAAAACACCCCTACATTATCTCAGCCGCCCCAACAACAACCACTATATAACCCAATGATTTCTTCGCAACAACCACCATACTAGTCACAAAGCAATCCATCCTAACTTCCCACTCAAACCATATCCTCGTTCCTCGCATCCATCCTACGCTCGCAAACTCAAACACAATACAACATCCCGTCTTGGCCCACACAACATCTTACATCACATCAGCAACCACCACAACATCATTATTACTATAACCAACAACAGTCCTAGCAACAACCACCTTATGCGGCCTCCCAACAGTTGCAACAATACCATCAGTATCAGCAAGTCAATCCGCAACATCACATCCCAACTCCTCAGCAACCTACCTCACATTTTTATCAAACAAATCTTTACTATACCTCACAACAACCCCCATACCAAAAAAATACCTTGGCTTACCAGCAAGGGATGTCATCATCCTACCAAAATCCATACCTCAACATTCTAACGCTCTCTCAGCAGGATCCTTTATCGTCCTACCATCCATATCCATCCAACCCGTCACCAGTCAACTCAAATCTATTAGAAATCAAAGCCGCTTTGAAAGATCTTCAAGCTAGGACTGGCAAACAATCGTTCAAGTTCGAAGACATATGCCTGTATCCATTTGATCCCTCCATCTCATTGATCCCCTTCCCTAAACATTTTGAAATACCAAAATTCGATAGATATAGGGGGAACAAAGATCCTAAGGCTCACTTGCAGGAGTTTTACTCCCATTGTCAAGAGGTTATGCACAACGACAACTATCTCTTGCGCCTGTTCCCACGAAGCCTGACATGCAATGCCCTAGAGTGGTTCGTGAGCCTTGAACGAGGGTCCATAAAATATTTTGTGGACCTGTCCAAAAAATTTGTTTCCTACTTCTCTTTCAATTTGGAGGACACTGACACCTTAGATCTCCTCAAAGAGAAACAATGTGAGGGGGAACCCTTTGCTAGCTACCTTCAAAGGTGGCGTGCACTAGCAAGCCAAATGAAAACCCCTCTAAAAGAGAAGGACATGGTCACCCTCTTCGTGGAAAACTCTCATCCCAACATGGCTCATAATTTTAGATTACACTGTGTCACCACTTTCACAGAGATAGTGGAAAAGGGACCCATCCTTGAACATGCCCTTGTTGCCAAAGGGCACATCAAGATACACAACCATGACAAAGAAAGGCCATTCGATGACAAGCCACATTTTTGGAACAAGAACAAGAATGAAGTGAATGACGACGTCACTAATACTAAATGCATCCAAGTGGCTAATACATCCCAGAGACAACAACCATCCATACCTAATGCCATAGCCATACCACAGGGGACACCTCGTCCTCCTCAATAGCCAAACCAGAATAGTCAGGGGAATGCTAAACGCCAGTATGCTCAATTAGGAGAACCCTTGAGTGTCATCTTCAATAAGTTGTTACAGGTCAACTATCTGATCACGTACCCTGTCACCAAACCACTTGATGAATCCAAGCCTAAACCTGCCTGGTTTAGGGAGAATGAATATTGTGAATTCCATAAAATCAAAGGAAACACTCTGAATAATTGTCAAGGTCTCAAAAACTATGTCCAAGATCTTATCAATCAAGGAGATATCAAAGTTGACACTAGTCAAGCTTCATCATCCAATGCTCAATTACAGATATATCAAAATGCCTTTCCAAACCATAATCAAGGTGCAAGTACTTCCAACAACAATCCCCAAGACAACAACACAAATAATGTAAGCTATACGAATGTACCCCTCAATTACGAGGGTATTATTCATTACATTGAGCAGGTAGAACCCCGTGTATCTATGATACATGTCAAAGCCAAAGACCCTCATTGTGTTGTTACTACACGACGAGCCCGCATCATTGTCCCTGCAGCCTTTGCACCCGCCCAACCAAGTCCTGTGAACTCTAAGTACAACATTCTGGATCACTTAGGAAAGACCCCTGCTCAAATCTCAATCTTGGATCTACTTAAGTCTTCTCTTGTACATCAAGAAATCCTCAACAGAGCCTTACAAGAAACCCATGTACCTAATGACATCGATCCCACATGATTACAAGCTTTGGTAGGACACCTAGCTTTATCTTATCAGCTACACTTCAGCCATAATGACATGCCAAATATTGATGCCAATCACAACCGCCCCTTGCACATCAAAGTCTTGGTTTCCCGTCATAAAATAAAAAGAGTCTTGGTAGATAATGGCTCTGCCCTCAATCTATGTACTCTAAAATTCATAAAAAAGTGGGGTACACTCAAGTAGATTTAAGCAATCAAATCATCATGATCAAGGCCTATGATAATGCAGAAAGGAATTCTGAGGAATTATCAGTCTTCCTATCTAGGTGGGACCTGTAGTTTAGTACACTACCTATCATTTCCTTGATCTGTACTTACCAATAATATCCTCCTTGGCCACCCATGGCTCCACGCTATGCAAGCCATCCCCTCCACGTACCATTAGTGCCTAAAATTCCTAGTTAATGGAAAAGATATCACCATTTATGCTGACCCCCAACCATTTGAATACTGTCGCGCTTTAGAAGCATCATTTCCCCATTTACATTATTGTCTTGGGGTTGAAATGGGGGCATCTCAGTCATCATCCGCCAATCCACCCTCCACCACGATAGCCACTCCGTCTTCCATCACCAATCCTATAGTCACAAAAGTCCAAATCATTGATAAGGGGTGTGGTGAATACAAAATGCATACTGCTCTTAATGTAGCAACCATGCCACCGTCACTACATGAGGACGGTCAACCTTCACATGCTACTCCAAAGGAAGACAAGACTATCACCTTCAGTGCAAAAAACATTCCTACTACCACTTTTAGGTCCCCAAGTATCAAGATAGATGCACCAGAAGAGGATATAAGTCAATGGGTATATTGAGAAGAACCCCAACCAGATCCCCCTCTAAAAGAATACTTTCAGGAAGCATATCCTTGGTCAGCTACGTTTGCAAAAAGTATAACTACCAAGGAAGGGGCCTAGGTAAATAAGAACAGGGGTGGTTACAACCTATTGATACGTCAAAGCTGCCAAAGAATGTAGGCATTGGATATGACAAAAAGCAGAAAGGCCTTGCAACATCATCTAATACTTCCAATAGTGTTGTCGTGGATGATGGCTCATTGGAAGACATACCCGAGGAGGAATCCATCATATGTGCATACGATGACATCGATCACACAAACCTGCCATCCATGTTCGAATGCCTATCCGTCTGTACCATTAGCCTATCCCTTTGTCACCTTGAGCTTATTGATTGGGACCTACATGACAGCACACCCATCAATGTTTTTGTGGATACATATGTCAACCTTATGGGATTGGGGGAGGATGAACACTCTAGTCGCAAAAATAAGAATAAGAAAAATAAAATGCAGTCATCTAGTGAAAACCTCCCCGAGGCACTTCTTGACCTTGAAAAAGTAAAAATAAAGGACGCATCCGATGGCGAAAGCCTCGAAGAGGCGCTGGAGGATGGAGATGTTCATCTTCCCCTTGTGGGAACTCAGTTATCTACACGGCCGGCCATTCTAATTGAAGAAAGTCGAGAAGTTAATCTGGGCACCGCCGAAACTCCTAAGATCACATATGTGGCCAAATCACTCTCAAATCCAGAATATGTAGTCATTGTTCAGTTACTCCAAGAGGGTATTGTTAACTTTGCTTGGTCATATTCAGACATGCTAGGCTTGGACCCCGCTTTAGTGGTTCATCATCTAGACATTCGCCCTGATGCCAAGCCTATTAAATAGAAGCTCTGCAAGATGCATCCACAGGTAGCATTATTAGTCAAGAAGGAACTGGAGAAATTACTAGATGCAGGTTTTATCCAACCAATTGACTACTCCGATTGGATCTCCAATACAGTCCCAGTTGCCAAACCAAATGGAGACATTTAGATCTGCATAGACTTCAGGGATCTTAACAAGGCCTGCCCAAAGGACGACTTCCCTCTACCTAATATTGACATGTTGGTCGAGCTCACTATAGGACATGAGATTTTATTCCTTATGGATGGTTTCTTTGGTTATAATTAGATCCGAATTGCACCTGAGGACCAACACAAGACTGCTTTCACAACACCTTGGGGTACTTTCTGTTACAATGTTATGCCCTTTGGTCTCAAAAATGCAAGGGCAACATATTAGAGGGCAATGACGATCATCTTCCATGACCTCATCCATATCATCATGGAGGATTATGTCGACGACTTGTTAGGAAAATCTAGAACCTGAGCGAAACATCCTACAGTCCTGAAAAAGATCTTTGAATAGTTGGAACATTACAAGTTACGACTAAATCCAAAAAAGTGTGTCTTCGGTGTTACGTTAGGAAAATTTTTGGGTTTCATAGTCTCTCTAAGGGGTATTGAGGTTGATCCCGCCAAGGTGAAAGCTATTCTAGACATGCCACCCTTGCACAATCTGAAACAGTTAAGAAGCCTCCAAGGGAAGATGCAATCCATCTGTCGGTTCATAGCCCAGCTCGCGGATAAGTGTCATCCATTCACTCATATTTTGAAGAAAGACTCCACCTTTCGATGGAACCAACAGTGCCAGACACGTTTCGATAAGATCAAAGAATACTTAGCTCATCCACCAATCTTGATACCACCTATTCCAAGGAAACCCCTCCTGCTTTATATCTTCGTCACTTCAGTCGCGTCGGGGGCATTATTGGCACAACATGATGAATCATCAAAAGAAAGAGAAATCTACTACATCAGTCAAACACTGGTCGGCTATGAATTAAACTACTCTCCCATGGAAAAATCCTGCCTCGTAGTGGTCTTCAGCACACAAAAACTCTAACATTACATGCTCACTTATCTGGTAAAATTAATTGCTAAAATTGACCCACTAAAGTATCTGTTATCCAGAACCACTTTAACTGGCCGCATGGCCAAGTGGGTCATGACCCTAAGTGAGTTTAACATAGAGTATGTGGAGCGAAAAGCCATAAAGGGACAAGTCATAGCTGATCAGTTGGTCAAGGCGCCATTAGTATATGCTTACCCTCTGGACATTGAATTTCCAGACGAAGAAGTTTACACAGTCACAGACACACCTGCTTGGACACTGTATTTTGACGGCTCATATACTCATAATGGATCAGGCATAGGAATTTTATTGGTTACCCCTCAAGGTGACTACATTCCAAAATCATTCAAGATAGCATTCTCGTGTACCAACAACATGGCATAGTACGAAGCTCTACTCATCGGCCTCAGAATTGCAAAGCAGTGATGCATAACTCACTTGAAAGTCTTTGGTGATTCATTTTTAGTCATCAAGAAAGTTAATGATGAATTCCTAACAAAAGATGATAAGTTGTTACCCTATAAACACATGGTGGATGATTTCAAGAAATATTTCACCTTCATACAATTTGACCAAATTCCTAGGGTACAGAACAAAGCAGCTGATGCAATGGCCACTATCAACTCCCTGATTGACATGCCTAAAGATCAGACAAAATGTGAGTTCCTTGTGGAACAAATTTTAATCCCAGTATATGATATTCCTGAGATTGACATGGTGTGCGATATTGTGGATCCTGCTTCCCCCTAGTACCAAGACATATATACCTATCTCCATGATAATATTCTACCCCCAGACCTCACACGAAACCAACATAAATCCTTTATTCAACGTTCGGCCCGATAAATTATCATCGGTGATACACTTTATCATCGCGGGTATGATGGGATCCTCCTTAGATGTATGGATGAGACTAAAGCCTGCACGACACTAACAGAGGTACATAGTGGTGTTTGTGGAGCTTATTCAAATGGTATGGCCCTGGCCAAAAGGATTCTCTGAGCTGGATATTATTGGCCTACATTAGAGCATGATGCTTGTGAATTTGTGAAGAAGTTCCTTCCCTACCAACATGTAGATTTGATTCATGCTCTAGCACATGATCTTCAGCCCCTCCTAGCACTGTGGCCCATCTCTCAATGGGGTTTCGACTTGATTGGAAAGATTTACCCACCATCCTCTCATGGCCATACATTCATAATTACTGCCACTGAGTACTTCACTAAGTGGGTGGAAGCAATGCCACTCTCACAGATCACCGATATTCAGATCTCAAAATTCATCCTTTACCATATTCTTTACAGATATGGTATCCCATCCACTATCCTCTCCGATAATGGAAAACCCTTCAAAAACCAAGCCATGAAACACCTCTGTGACACCTTTCATATCCAACATCGTTGGTCAACGCCTTATTACCCCTAGGGTAATGGTCAGGCAGAAGCAACCAACAAGACCCTTATCCACATCCTCAAAAAGGTTGTCAATAATACCGGTCAAGATTGGAACCTCCATATTCATCCTTCCCTCTGGGCATATCACACCTTCATCTGTACCCCTACAGGTGCCACTCCCTATTCTTTAGTCTATGGCACTGAAGCCATCTTGCCAATTGAAGTTGAGATCCCATCACTGAGAATTTCCCTAAAAAATCTTATCAGTGAGGAGGATGCTCATGTTGCACGGCTTGCACAACTAGAGTTACTTGATGAAAGAAGAATCAAAGCATGTGATCATCTGCAAGCATATCAGAACTGCCTCAAGTGTAACTACAACAAGAAGGTTCTTCCTAAACAATTCTAGGTTGGTGATCTCATTCTTAAAGAGAACCAGTGTACCCAACAGGACCGAGACAAGAAAGAGAAATTTGAGGCAAACTGGTTGGGGCCTTATATCATAGCCGCTAAATATGGATCTGGGGCATACAAACTGACTACTCTTGAAGGAGAGCTCCTTGAAGAATCCATCAATATCATGCATCTGAAGAGGTTCTACACCTAAGTCTGCTTGGTAACCCCACTTGATCAAAAAAATTAATTTTTTTTTTATAGAAAAATCCAAAAAAATATGTCCTATGGTGAAAACCACCTTTTGGTGGCCTCAGATAAGTACGGGTGGTGAAAACCTAGTAATAGGCATCATCTGTAGAGGGCTTAATCATTATCTACCTGGCATCCTAGTTATTTTATGCTTCCTCACTATCATCCTCACCCATCCCATCCTTGGCCGCTTGGTATATTTTTCTTGAGCATTGGATGATTCATCTTGGTTATCCCTCATCCTGAGATTTTCAGTATCCTGCTCTGAGATTATGTCATTCATTTGATCATTGGTTAGTTTGTGTCTTCATATAGCCCCCCCCATTGTGTCAGTCTCCATCTAGATCTCATCCTGTCGTGTCTTTAGCCGAATTATGTTGCCCCTGCACTGTCACGTAGGCAAGGCTAATCATTTGATCTGCCCCTGGGGTATTTTGACCATCCTGTGTTGGTCGTTCATCATCTGCCTTCATCATCCTCTTTCCTTTATATCCATGGTCTTTTCTTGAACTATGAGGGCTCTATGCTTTCACGTAGGCAAGGCTAATCTCCGATCGGCCCCCGAGCCCCTAGGTATGTAGGGTGTGTTAGTCTGTTTCCTTGTTTAGCTCATTCTTCACAAACAAAATCCCCTAGTGTCAAGACATCTGGTTAATGAAAAATATCTTGCGTCAACTGGGTCATTTTAGTTTAGCATCCAGTATCGGTCTTAACAGGATACATCCTTCCTAGCAGACCGCATCAATCCCATCCATCCCCTTGATCCTATGGAAAAGGCATTTTGAAATTGATTGCAATTTTTTGATGCTTTTGGACTTTGTTTATCATTTGAGCTCCCTATCAACACTTTTCATGGTCACCTTGATCCATCATATCATGGTGTGCTTTGACTGGTCAACATAGGGGTGTATCTTGATCTTTTCTTTGTTGTTGTCTTCTCGGTTGTCCCATGTAGTACCCACCAAGATCCCTGAGGTCTTGTGTGTTTGTGGTTATCCCAATACCTGGCCCGACCAAGGTCATCGTGACCTTGGGGTGTCGGGATAGCCTTTTTCTTTATTGTGTTTGTTTCATGCATTGGATGCCAGCTCACCTTGGTCTTACTTATTAGGGTATTTGGTATCTTATGCTATAGAAAAAATCAATGCTCCGAAGGTGGAAAATTGCATTCTTGACTGCATTTCATTTCACTACATACATTCTTCATTCAACCTTCTTCATAACCCAGGACTTGTGATTTAGGTTGTGCAAGGGCTTGACTCTTTTCCCTCCTGATCTTCCTCTTAGGATACTAATGGTTTTTTGACAGGTGCAGTATTACACCCACAGTACACCTATCGCCTATCCACACTCCCATGCAAGTCCTTACTGACACTTAGGTTTGCATTATAGGAACTTATCTTTCATTCATATTTCATGTTACATTATAGATTCAATATATTTCATAGTTCATAGGCTAATTAGATTAAGCATCGTAGTTTCATTTAACCCATATACGTCCATATTAACATTTACATAATGCATGCATTATATTGTTGGCTACATCCCAATTACATTTCGTACCAAATATTCATATCATCTTGCATTATCAATATTAATATATGCATAATCATCCATCCACATAAGCATACAATATCATATACATGTGCATAAATAAATCAAATCATCCATCCACATAAGCATGAAGTATCATATACATGTGCATAAATAAATCAGATCATCCATCCACATAAGTATGAAATATCATATACATATGCATACATAAACTGAATCATCCACCACAAAGAACATAATGCATAGTGTCAATAAGGACTATCCCATATCATAATCAAAATAATACAATGTACATCTCGTCACAAAGTCTCAAGCATAATCTACCACATATCCATCATATATCATCAAATAAGGTACAAAATCCAGAGATGTAGAGCACCTCTAATCTCTACCGATAAGTACTTGTAGACACATAAAATATACTGATTGACATTGTGCATGATCTTGACTTACTAACATCATTTCTTCTTGAATCATCCCTTGGTCTAACCATTTAATCAAATTCCCTATCTAATTAAATTCGTCAACTTTCATCCCCAATTAAATAAATCATTTTGATATAATTAAGTCTCTTTTTCTTGTTAATTAAATCAATCCATCGATCTAATTATCCCTATTTAATTAAATAATCAATTTTATTTGATTAAATCTCTAAAGTATGTTCATTAAATTAAATAAATTAAAACCTTATTTGATTTAATCTAACACCATCTCTTTTAATTAAATAAATCAAAATCCTTATTTAATTAATCTTTTGTCATATTCCTCTCTTATTTGATTTAAATAAATCCATAAATTTGAGTCAAATAGGTCACATCATCTAACCTCTCTCATTAAATTAATTAACCCTTGATTAATTTAATCTCATCTCATGTCACATCCTCTAGATAATGCAAGTTGCACATGAAAATAGATTTAATTCATTTATTAAATCTCTATTTTCCTCCAAGGCATCTTTGGAATATTCTCTCAATTTGAATTCAAAAATTTCAAGTCAACATGTACATCCAACAAGGCAATAAATTCATCTTACATGTCCTTTGCCTTGAGCCAAGTGGCATTTTATTGCTTTCCCTTCCCTCTTGCATGTCATTTCAACAAATTTGAAATTCAAATTCATGCATTTATTGGCACAAACCCCAAATCTTGCACATCCATCATCCATTCATAGCTTGACAAGTGGCATCATATCATTGGATGAATGTTAGTCCCACATTGCTCAAATTTGGACATTCACCATCTTAGAATTCTATAAATAAAGAGCTCATATCCTCATTTGATCATCCACAATCCAAGCAGACATGCTCAAATATCTCTTGAATTTTATCCATTATCATTTGGATCTATTGAGATGATGAAGATTTTGTAGACATCTATAAGGTATGTGCTGAATACAAGAATCACTTTCATAGTGAATATGCTGAATATACTTTGCAAAGTGATCTTTTGTTTAAAGGGAATCAGCTATGTGTTCCTAGAGGTTCTATTAGAGAGAACTTGATACAAGAAAAGCATAATGGTGCATTGAGTGGTCATTTTGGGATCACCAAGACTCAAGAACTTGTCCAAAGGTTTTACTATTGGCCAAAGATGAACCTAGATGTTAGGAGGTATGTGGAGAGTTGTATGGTGTGTCAAAAGGCCAAGGGTACTTCTTCAAATGCAGGCCTATACCAACCACTGCCTATTCCTACTAGGCCATGGGAATGCTTGAGTATGGACTTTGTAGTTGGGTTACCCAAGACAAGACAAGGCATGGACAGTGTTTATGTGGTTGTGGACAGATTCAGCAAAATGGCTCACTTTGTGCCATGTAAAACAACCAATGATGCCAGTCAAATAGCCTCTCTTTTCTTCAAAGAGATAGTAAGGATTCATGGATTACCAATCAGCATTGTATCAGACAGAGACACTAAGTTCATGAGTCATTTTTGGAAGACTCTTTGGCAAAGATTGGGCACTAATTTATCCTTTGGATCTGCATACCATCCCCAAACTGATGGTCAGACCGAAGTGGTTAATAGAACTCTTGGAAATCTCTTAAGGTGCTTGACCAAAGAGTATGGTCAACAATGGGATCAGTTGATTGGGCAAGCTGAATATGCCTACAATGACACTGTAAACAGATCAACAGGGAAGAGTCCCTTTGAAATTGTCTATGGACTACATCCTAGAGGAATCTATGAGCTGAGAGAGTTGAAGGATGGAGTCAAGGGAAGTGGGTATGCTGATGATTTTGCCTATGCAATGCAGGAGATTCATGATACAGTCAGAAAGACATTGGCAGAAAATACCATGAAGCATAAGACCAAGGTGGATGAGCATAGAAGAGAAGTGCAGTTCCATGTTGGAGATTTGGTGATGGTGCATTTAAACAAGTCTAGACTGCAGAAGGGAGTCCCTCATAAGTTGCAAATGAAGAGGATAGGTCCCTGTCCTATCTTGGAGAAATATGGAAACAATGCTTTCAAGGTGCAGTTACCAGATGACAGTGGACTGTCCCCTGTTTTTAACATTACAGATCTAGTTCATTACAAAGGACCACCACCAAACATGGATCAGACCCTCCATGAAGTCATCCAAGATGTGGAAGAACTCAAACTGCCCTCTGCTACAGTCAAACAAGTTGACAGTGTATTGGATACTAGGGTCTATAAGAGGACTAGAACCAAAGAATACAAAGAACATCTGATTAAAAGACATGGTCAACCTGATGCTGATGCAGTGTGGATCAAGGAATCAGAGTTCAAGAAGTTGGGCATTGATCTCAACTTGCTCAATCCAAGCGTGGATTGAAATCTTTTATTTTGGGGAGGATGGTGCAGGAGCACCTAGGCTAACCTCCATTTTGCTTGTTATCAATTTTGGCTTGTACCTGACCTTAGCCAAGTCAGGATAATGGTGTGTTTATTTTGGACCTTAGAAGGTCTTGATTGTGTGTGGTAAGTTAGTCACTAGGACTAAAGTCATCTTAGTTTACTCATTGTTGTTAAATTTTGCTTTAATTAGCCTTAGACAGCTTATGTTGGAATGTAAAGCATTAAATGTGTGCTAAACACATCTAAGTTGTTAGAAGATGCCAAGAGGCAGTTAGGGGAGTTGTTGGCTTGGAATCAAGAAGATTGAGGTCCTAAGATGTAGGATGATGGCAAAGTTGCAAGAATGTTGCAAAGTTGCATGACAACATTTGTTAGGTTGCATGCAACTTAGTTGTCTTGGATTCCCTAAAAATTAGGAGTGTGGGATTGATCAAATTCCCTTGAAATATGGAAAAGGCATCTATGTAGGGGTGGTGGCTCGTAGACAAGCAGTTAGAAGGCATTGTAATCAAGTTTTTGGTTGGGGTGAATAAAGAAATTTTGCATTTCCTATGTTTACCTGTGTATCTTGAGAAATAGAGATATCAAAGGCACTTTATATACTAATTTAGTACTATATTTGAGTTCATAGAATAGTTTTGAGTACCTTTCATTTTGTAATCAAGTTGCTTAGAGTTGATTTGTTGTTTTGAATTCACAGTTTAGAGTCTAGAGGGTTGTAGTTGTTGTTTTTGAGCAGTCAGTCTTTGAATGGCTCCCCCATAAAATCTAACCACGGGATCTCCCTGAGATTGGATTGAAATGATAGGGGAGCCAATCACTTGTACATATTTAGCAGTAGGAAGTATAGGGAATGGAGCAAGGATTACTAAACTCAAACCCTAGGCGAGCTAGGACAGTCCGGTTAGAGGTTTGAGAGTGAAAATTTGAAGAACTTAGGCAGGGGAAGGAAGTACTGTACGGAAAAAGTACAGTTCCAGGTGGGACATGACCAAACACAAGGATGCTAGAAGGATTGAGACTTGATCAATCCATTTGTGTGAGAAATTAGCAGGAGATCATTGAAACCCTAAGAATTAGGCCTAATAGCCCTTTTTACCCCTGATTGTAGGAATCTACTGTACGGAGGAGACAGGGGTCTGAAACCCTGTGAATGTTTTAAAGGACTAAAAAGGGTGTCCAAAAGTGCAATTTATTTGCTAGACTATTTGGAGAGTTTGGACAGGAAAAGCAAAAAGGTGACTGGTAAGGGCTACAAGAATTAGGCCTCTTCAAGGCAAAATGTTGAGATCAGTAGGAGTGAAGACTGAAGACCCTCCAAGATGTATTCAATTGAATGTGAAATGCAAGAAATCAGTGTTTCTAACACCCCTGCAAGCAGTTCAAGTTTGATAATGAAGTTGGCACTTAGATCCTTCTAAGTGTAGGAGATAGTCTACAAATTCAAATGGTGTTAAGTCCTCCAAGGTGAAGCACAAGGAGTGAGACTCTTGTAGTAGAGTTGAAACTATGCTTAGTTGGTGATCTAAGTCAAATCAAAACCTAGAAGCTATCAGGTTCTTGGGTGAAGACAGAGAGAAGTCTTCTAGTAGGTTGGTGCAAGCAAACCCAGAT